>OX442417.1:17134047-17214047 GCA_949361645.1 Spongilla lacustris
GCTGGCCTTATGTACACCTACTTACTATACAGACAATAGGGTGTGTACCTATGGAAAGAACACACACTTGCACAAACACTAACACTGTAAATGGTGAAGGTGGAGGATATGATGTACTAGGTCACACTCAGTACACCTAATATCATTGTACCTAGGTGTTTGTGTGTGTGTAATGTGTCCACAGATTATGTTGCCATGCAATTCATGGTAGCCCCAGTATTTCCTTAGGGTAGGGAAGAAGTTAGCGGAAGGGAAATGCATACACACACAAACACCAACACACATGGAATGTAAATATCCTAAGAGTATACTAACTGCCAATATAAGTGTCTTTATGGAATATGTGGTAATACGTAATTCATAGGCAACACCAGTATTTTACCAAAAAGAGGGGCTGGGGGCATTTTTGATGTTTGATTCTGAAAGTAAATACAAGTGAACATTCAATAATATAGCTACATGCTGCAATCTCCATGCACTATTGTAAAGATGTGGAGGGGGTGAAGGAGGGGCATTGTAGCTAGTGGAAGAGCATGCCCCCCCCCACTACCTATGCTTTGTGTGTGTGCGTGTGTGTGTGTGTGTGTGTGTGTGTGTGTGCGTGTGTGTGTGTGTACAATTTTTGTATGATGGATGAGTAATGTTGTGAGAATTAATACAAAGTGACAAGCAAGCACACAAGAAACACATCAGGTACATACCCCTTAGGTTCTCCATATGTACACACCCCTGCAGTATTGTCTGGATAGTAAGCAATTCATGTCAGCCCCTCACTTTTCGTCCCTCCCCCACTTGAAGGGAAGGTAAATCATAAAATTATTTCTCCAATAGCTTCCACACTTCCCAAGGGAGGCCCCTCCAGCACCCCCACTCCCCTGCCTGGCAACTGTCCCTTTGGCACCCCTCACTTAAAGATATGCCACTGACATGCACACATAAAATAACAAATTTGTTCACACCACTCAACATAACTAGCTAAGTGAAGAGGTCTTATAATAGCCATACATGCAACCACAACGTGTGAGTGCTTCAGCTGCAAAGTATCATTACATAAGGCTAGACAATTCCCAGCCCTAAACTATGTATATGCACTTCTGTGATTGCATACATGTACAGAAACTGTTATCATTTTAAAGTAAGTGAGTGAACGTATATTAATTATAAATCATGTGGCCATTTTTTTTTTGAAGTGGTGTAACAAAAGGGAGGGAACAAGGGTTTTTAAAAAGAGTGGGACAGTAGCTGCAAAGAGACCTAACTTATGTTTTTTCAAGTTTTCAAATCATTTCATTATTGAAGAGATTCTTTACAATTTCTTTCTCTTTCTTACACACTAGAACATCATAGTTACAGTGGACTGATTAACTTACATTGTCAACTTTTGATGCACGATCCTGGATATTATGACATGTCACAAATACTCAGTTCAGTAGGGCTAAGTGTATCTACTTTGTCAAGTTTCCTTCTTTTCATGCACCATTGCCTTCAAATTTGATATATCACTCATAGATTTTATAAGAATAATCAATTATATCACCCCCACCTCCTCTACCTTTAAATATCTTCTGCTGTAACAGGGATTGTGTATGACTTCCTTAACCATGCATGATGTTGAACACAAAACATACCTTAAAGACTCTAATTATTGTTATTAGCCACTGTACTGATCATAGTCATATACTACATGGCATACTCTTGGTCAACATCATGGTGTGTCACTCTCAGTGTTTTAGAAGCCTCACATGCATATCATCTGATCAGTCTGCATGCCTCATTTACTAATCTTGAGGAAGAGATGATAGGAGTGTGTAACTGGTACCTATAGAAGGGGTCTTAAATCACGGACAAAAAACACAACAAGCCACTTGTGTGGTTAAAAGATAGTATTGATGCATTGCCTGTCAGAATTACGAATCGATTCGTAAATGCCATAATCGGTTTAGCTTCAGCATGGAAATGAAAAGTACATTCCTCCCATACATTGTGAATGGGAAAAGTTAATTATCTGACAATCAAGGTGTAAAGTACGAATGTGAAACAGAGCAAGCCACATGTACCGTTAAAATATAGTACTAATGCATTCTCTATCAGCATTACGAATCGATTCGTACATGTCATGCTATGTATGAATGCTATGTATGGCTTCAGTGTTTTAGAAGCCTCACATGCATATCATCTGATCAGTCTGCATGCCTCATTTATTTATCTTGAGGAAGAGATGATAGGAGTGTGTAACTGGTACCTATAGAAGGGGTCTGTACCTTTGCATTGTGCTAGTACAAAGGTATGCTTAAGAACATGCACCATCACACATGCCTAAGTTCTTCACGTTTTGTAAAGAAAAAAAACAGGTAGGTAGGGTGGGGCATGTGACCTTCTGTGAAACTAAAGACGTACGCATACAACATAGTAATGTACTGTACAAGCAACCACACACAGCACGCACATGTCAAAGCTTAAGTGGCATAAGCTTTTGGAGAAATAGTTATATGGTTTAGTGCTTTATATTATGCAGCCTTCAAGAAGGAGGGGGGCCTTACATACCTGCCCAGGTACAAAAATTGAGGCGGGGGGGGGGGGGGGGGGGAGGAGGAGGCCAGCATGAATTATTTACCAGTTAGTGATCATTAATAATGGTAGCAACTTTGACCAAGAGTGGTGCTAGAGTACCTGGAGCACCACCCTGGATACGCCACTGCATGTGTGTCAACAATTAATTGGTTTGCTTGGTGTGCTAACACCATTACAAGTCATGAGCTCCCTCTATTCTCCCCCATCCCTGTTCACGATATGGCCATCAAGTAGACAGTAGAGGTGGGGGGCATTTCCCTAGTTATTACTTTCATAACTAACAGAGCCAAACATCAAAAATGCCACGCACATTAACATCTATGGACACATATGCACACGTGCTCACACACAAACACCTAGGTACAATATTATACAGGATTGTGTGTGACCTAGTGCATCATATCCTCCACCTTCGAAGTTGTCTACAGTGTTAGTGTTTGTGGATGTGTGCATGCATGCATGTGTGCGTGTGTGTTCCTAATATCTTTCCACAAGGTACATATGTATACACATAATAAGCAGAAACTAGGGTTTTAAAGTGTAATAGAGGAACATAAAGATTATGCTAAGTATGTTTTTGTACCTCTAATTATGGCAAGTTCCTATCTACAACATTTTTGCATTCAAATTTGATATGCCACTTCATTTTGCAGAGACTTATGTGTATCAGTGTATATAGATAAAATGCCCATGTAGTAGATCTGCAAAGGGGGCGGAGGGGGGGGGGGGGGGTGACAATTGCAATGGACCACACAACTTTATAAATTATATTGTACCCCCCCCCCCCCTTCCTCCACCTTTCTACTCATATGCTGTAACCAGGATATGACTCTCCAACCAATGCATGATGTTGAACTCAAAATATATTGAAAGACTCTAAAAATTTTTTCTTAACCACCATACTGATTGGACACATGGCATGCTATTGGTCAACATAATGGGAAATCATATACAATCTCAGTAGCAATATTAGTAAGTACTGAAGATAAGAATCTTCTATATTCTATATTATCTGTACAAATAACCCATTCAAGTGTGCTTTCCACTACATGCAGTAAAGCTTATGCTTATGTGTGATTCCACTAGAATGTACACAAATGTGTGACACACACCTACTTGCCATCAAACAGGGATTGTGTATGACTTCCCTAACCATGCATGATGTTGAGCTCAAAACATACTGAGAGACTCTAACAATTTTTTTCTTAGCTATTAGTCAACATCATGATGTCACACTCAGTAATGGAAATATGGTTTAGAAGCCTCATGTATACATAGTCTGCATGTCATCCCTCTACTGCATGTAATGGAAAGTACACTTGATTAGCTCTTTACTAAACTTAATACTGTCCCTGAGATACAAGGAAGAGTATGCTTAAGAACATGCATCATCACACATGCCTAAGTTCTTCACTGAAGTACCGTTGTGAAGAAAAAAATAAACTGGGATCACTATGCATATGTATTTGAAATGTAGGGTGGAGGCGGGGCACGTGCACCCCTCTGCCGGTTCTGCCGAACAAAACATGTGCTCATACGTCATAGTACGTAATGGATACGACTAACCACGCACAACACGCGCGCGACAAAGCTGAAGTGTGCATCCACTAGAGAACGTATACAAAATGTGCTATACATGTATACAAACGTGTGCGAACACGCCCACTTTCTCTCGACTGGTCGTGTTCCGTGTTAAAAGGCCCATTCCCGGCGTTCCAGACCACTCGGTTCTGCTCTCAGATAAAAAACGGACTCACTTTTCTTTATGTCCTTTTGTCATTTTTCATTATTCAATTTGTTAGGAGGAACCGGATGTAAGCCCTAAATTCGATTTGCATTTGGCGAAGTATTGAACATGGACCCAGGAATACGCAAGCAGTATCAATAGAATAAGGAGAAGTCAAATTGTCACTTTATACACGGACCATGGTGGTGGCATGCAGATCGACAATCCATATGCATGTTTTTTGGATTTTGCAATTGCCTTTTGTAGAACCCGTGCCGGGTTTTATAATTTATTGTTTGATCGGTATAGAGATCAGTTGTCCGCCGGTTTGATAGGTCATATTTCAATGTGTGTATAATGTAGCTGGAGTCAGGCAAACCGTTTTTCCCAATCACAAATGCATATGACTGGTTCAAACTTCAAGCCAAAATACAGCGTGAAGAGTAAAAACAACAGATTTTGTTTTAAACTGAGTGTGATTAGCAACCAACTTATTTGCAGTATATATAGGGACAGTATACCATGCGTGTTAATTGCATGTAGAATGTTGTGACCCAGAAGCACGCTTAGGAAAATCAATTTAATGTCCCCCTGTCAGTGGCGGGACACGTTGTGTACACATGCATGTAATATACGACCATCTATGTAGAAACATGCACATGAATTCGTAGAACTCTCAATAACAGGTAGAGCTAGTACCACTGCATATCAGAATCTATTGCTGTGTGGTTCTTGGATTACACTAAACAGACCCTGCAACATCTTAGAGCTCACAGGAACTGGCATTTGATTGCAATTAGGATATGTGCATTCTATACTCGTAAAGAACAGTTATAAATCGAATTTTTTTTATATGCGCATATAGTATTACAATATAAGAAGCTAGTTTCAAACATACATGCAATGGCCATGTATTTATATTTAATACATCACGTCAAGTTATACCGTAAATACAAGATACAAGAAAACCGCTATTTTTAAAAAAATCTTTTAAAGCTTCCTAAAAAATTTGGGGTGCTGAACAGTGGCGAGGTGGCCGGGGGGGCAGGGGGGGGCAGTTGCCCCCCCAGCTGGCCTTAAAAAGGGGGCGCCAAAATGACGATAGGGGCAGTGGCGAGGTGGCTTGTCTGTCACTGGGGGGGCAAATACACAGACTGCCGCCCCCCCCCCCCCTCCCCCACGCACACACACACAAACACACATGCTGCCTTTCTGTCAGAATTTCTTATATCGTTACAGGGGCGGATACAGGATTTTGGCGAGGAGGGGGTGGGTTCCACATGGATAATTGACGCGTCGACGACAGGGAGGGGCGCGCGCGAAGCGCGCGAAAATTTTTGTGGTGCGTTTTCCACAGAACTAAGGCAATCAATAGTGCCCTCTGTTCGAGCAGCACGATAACAATAACAAAAACTGGTAGCAATTAACACGTAGATCTCATGACATCAGTCAAGCCGAAGTTTTGGCCGGAACTATTTACAACTACATGTATAGAGCAATGTACTTGGAATTGGATTGTTTACCTACGTAACCGTACTATTACGTAACAAATGCTATAAATATATATCACGTGGGGTGAAATCCCGCCTTCTTTACTCAGATCGCCGACGTTCGCTATTGATAAACTCGTTCCCAGCATTATGACTCTACATGTGTACTACATAGATAATCATCTTAATTAAGCACATTTCGTGTAATTTCCTTGGCGGCTGGTGCGCCCCTATCGTCATTTTGGCGCCCCCTTTTTAAGGCCAGCTGGGGGGGGCAACTGCCCCCCCTGCCCCCCCGGCCACCTCGCCACTGCTAGCTATATATATAAAACACACGCTTTTTCGGTTTCCTTCGTCAAGCAAACAATCAAATCACTGTAAGAATTATATCTATAAACCGAATTTGAAGCGATTTGATTACTCCTACTATACCCTAAAGTTATGGAGGATTTAAACCCGGTGGGGTATTGGATGTTGCAATATTGGCACGGAGCTACTAGTGCAAGACACCATGTCACAATGTATTTTACCATAGAGAAATGGTGCAGTATGAAGTGGTGGAAATAGAAGTCGATAGCGTTAGTGTTCGGAAGTTATAACGATTCAAACGCAAACGATTTTTGTAACATTATGTATATAAATACGATAGAAAGTTTTCTCGGAAACTGCCCCATATAATCAGTGGCGAGGTGGCCGGGGGGGCAGGGGGGGCAGTTGCCCCCCCAGCTGGCCTTAAAAAGGGGGCGCCAAAATGACGATAGGGGCGCTCCAGCCGCCAAGCAAATTACACGTAATGTGTTTAATTATGATGGATTATTTATGTAGTATAGAGTCATAATGCTGGGGACGAGTTCATCAATGCGAACGTCGGCGATCGGAGGAATAAAGGCGGGATTTTACCCCACGTGATATATATTTATAGCATTTGTTACGTAATAGTACGGTTACGTACGTCCAAGTACATTGCTCTATACATGTAGTTGTAAATAGTTCCGGCCAAAACTTCGGCGGCTTGACTGATGTCATGAGATCTATAGAATCGGCTACGTGTTAATTGCTACCAGTTTTTGTTGTTATCGTGCTGCTCGAACAGAGGGCACTATTCATTGGTGCATGTTGATTGCCTTAGTTTCCAATACAATCTGTGGAAAAATTATAACGCGCACCACAAAAAATTTCGCGCGCTTCGCGCGCACCCTTCCCTGACGTCGACGCGTCAATTATCCATGTGGAACCCACCCCCTCCTCGCCAAAATCCTGCATCCGCCCCTGTAACGAGATTGCGTGGGGGAGGGGGGGGGGGGGGGGGGGGGGGGGGGGGGGGGGGGGCGGCAGTCTGTGTATTTGCCCCCCCAGTGACAGACAAGCCACCTCGCCACTGGTGCTGAACAAGCACCCCGTTGTCTACGGCCTTGCGCACCTGCCTTTTGATTGCTTTAATGTGCAGGATGTATTCAATTCGATCGAATACACCCTGCCAACCGAGTTTCCTGATGCGTTTTATTTACTGGCACCGGCCGGTTTTGATACGATAGACACATTTGTTGTTACTTTCTCAACGGTAAGTTAGCGTACGTCAGCCGTTACACTTTGTAACAGCCACTCGGCTTGCCATCTTGTTTCTCTGCCGAAAAGTAAGGTCACTGCTGATCTTTTTGGCAGACTTAGTCTGGTGCTAACTCGTATAGCATAGCAAGAGCTATTATGACGAGAAGTCTGCCCCAATCATTTGAGTAGCCTATATGTCGACTGAAACATTAGTGAAACATTAGTTAGGCTTAGGTACTTTGCAGTAGTCGGTTTAATAAGTATCGTTAATTTTTATAGTTAGTGTGTTATTGTTGTGATTAAAAATGTTCAAGTAGTACACAACTGTTTCTTCGTATCATACAGGACTTATTGGTTCACCTGTCGATCGCAATGTAATTTTGAGTCAGTGAGTCACGCTAGGAAACTTTCTTCACTGCATCAGTCTGCATGTGCTCAGCCGGGTAATACATACATTGTACATCTGTCAAAACATAGGCTTCCGCTCATTTGTATCCAGGGCTCCAGAGGCAACGTAGATTATTACATCAACCATGTAGCCCTCACGCGCGAGACGCGGAAGCTTTCAATGCAGTGCATGGAATAATAAAGCCACATGAACAGCAGTTTCAGAACAAAATCAGTGCTTCCGACAGAACTATAATAAGTACGCAGTTTTGAAGTCACAAGCAAGCCATCGTTATTGAACGGCATATACCACTCAACGAGCGATATACAACTGATGGACGGGAAATCACTCGTAGTCCCCATGCATTTAATGCAGATCGTTTTTTTGTGCCGTTCATGCAATGACAAAGTAGGTACTCAATCCAATCGATTGTTAACCGGTATAATGCTATGGATGTATTAATTAGTTGGGGTACGCAGGGCCGGGGTGGGGAAGGTGGGCATATACCCCCCCCCCCTCCCCCCCCCACCCCGGGGTGGGGAGGGGGGGGGGGAACCACCATGGCCATAATTGCAATTGTTTTTGTGTTGATTGTGTCAAAGTAGGAAATAGTCTCGGTATAAATGCAAGCGAATTTACTATGCCCGCAATCGTTGACTGCTGCACCTTTAATCTTCTTAAATCTAATAAAAGCTGTGATTGGCAATAACACGCAGCGCGGAGAGATGCAATGGGGGTCCAGGACCTCATCACCCAGCTCACTGAATTCTTGCATATGGACACGCCAGCATATTTGACGATCTACATTGCCAAGACATGTTCAGCATCTGGCTTCTTCATGCATACTCAGACTCGGTCGAGTACGGAACGAGATCGCACGTGCGTTTGCCGCGATTTAAAAATAAGATTTTTAAAAATAAGATTTTTAGCATTCACCACGTGGGGAAAATGTCGGCTGTTTTAGATGAAGCGTCTATAGGCTTTATTGTTAAAGCAGTGTGTAGAGCTGTCGTTGAAATTCAGAAGGCAAGTTCACATGATTTTAATAGAATGACTGGCCGGGTATAGGATTGTATCAGTAACGTTGCCGGCTATACTGGTATTAGTGGCATAACACGCGGTTGTTGAATCAATTACCACCTTAACTTGTTAACACTTCTCGCAGTACGTTACGCTTAAGCCCAGCTGCAACCTGAAGCGAAGCCGCTAGCTTAAGTTGGTGTAGTTTAGTAACCGTTTCAAGTGAAGCCGCTGGCCTTTGGTGAATGATTTTGAGAAGTGCAATAGCTGTCCCAGGCCACTTATATACTGCGTAATAACTGGCTAATTGATGGGGACGTATTTTTATTTTTTTTAGGTTGTTAAGGTCTGAGAACGATACAGTGTAGAAAGTTTGGTCGTAACTGAAGTCGCTAAAAAAGCTTCTCCGTTAATTTTAATGTTATCTTTCTTAACGGCCTAATCACTTTGCTCTGTCATTGCTTTTATGATACTAGCAAAAAGGACAAATAAGAAATAGTTAACTAACTTTCAGTCTTTGTTATTAGATGTTTGCGTACTTTATTTAATTTTAACATTTTGCCCGCTACACGATTTTAATTTGGTGTGCTCTAGTTGAGTTAATATTTTGTATAGTACCTGCAGATCACACCATTTTAGTTTGTTGAATACCCCTGACAAGCATCCATTATTACCCATACCAGAGATTCTTGTCATATCCGGTCGGAAGGTGGTAAAACAGCAAATACATTCCGTCCACTAACGAACTCAACTACCACTCGGAGTTACATTTCTATCAGCCCAGCTCTGTCACCCCCTCAACTACAACTATTTCTAAATTGCCTTCAACCACCATGTGTGCGGACGGAATGTATTTGCTGTTTTACCAGCTATGGTTAATAATGGATGTTTGCCAGGGGTATTCGACAAACTAAAACAGTGTGGTCGTTCAGCAAATTATAGTCTCTACGGACTTATGACCCACACTCGCAAGCTGCGAATGGATTACGTCACCGCTCTCGCGTAGCGTGATGTAATCATCCGCAGCTGCGATTGTGGGTCTGAGTACGAGACTAATGTTCGTTGTTTGAACCATCGCATTCCTCATTACGTGACGCGGCGTGACGTAGAACGCAATAATTGCTCATTATAAGGTGCACCAAGCCATAACTGGATAATACGTTTAGATTAACATTGTACTGACGCTTAGGATTGACACAATGACTTCAGACTTTCATATTATATCAGCCACACTGAGGGCAACATATGGATGCTGATTAATGTATTAATTAACTACAATAGTAATATGATTAATCAAAAGTTGCATTTTTCTTTCAAACCAATCAACTTATCAAATCAGTGCAGTAAAAATATTCTATTTATGTGTATGGACTTAGTGACTATAAAGTTACAGAAGGGATTTCTTTTTTTCATTTTAAGGGAATTAGTAATTCATTTAAAATGCGTTTTCAGTAGGGTTGGCAGAAAGCGATTCAAGTCCAGCAGTATATAATCCCAAGCAATTTTTCCTTTATTTTTCTAAAGTAAACAGGTGATACTATAGATTTGCATAGGCGTTTGTTCAAAAAGAAATCCTGTACCTGGATTTATCGTATAAAAGTTTACACTTACATTACAGATCTACCTAATTATGATGTTTATATACACTTTTCATCAAACTCTCAATGTCAGAGCTTGCCTTGTGATCTTGTACATAGATAAACGTGCAGTGTTTTGGTTTTTCCAAAGGAGTTTTGTATTGTCTCAGGATTTATTGAGTCCATTCATTTATATTTTGCACTTTTGGGAGTGTACATGTATAATTGTTGCCTCAGTTATTTCACACTTAGTGCTACAAAGACTGAAGAGCTGCTACAATATGCACACTACAAACCCAATTTTCTATTCACATTTATATGATACAAGGTTATGCAATCAATCGATTCGATTGGACAACCATAGCAACTGTCACATATCATGAAAGTCAGCCAATTTATATAGATATGATAGAGGGTCAAAAATAAGGTATTGACTCATACTTGGTTGCTATGGTGATTATCTTTAGTTTTTGTGATACTTGAAATATTGTTTTTGGCAAGTGACGCCTTGGTGAACCATAGAACAAGTAGACCCTATGTGGATACGCAAGGGTGTGGCTACGCCAGATTTATCGCATCACTAATTTCACGAACGTTCGTCTATCAAGTACTAAATAAAGTGCGGTTGAAGAAAACGGTGTTAAAGAGCTACAAGATTACGTGCCCGATCAGGCACGTAATCTTGTAGCTCTTTACATCGAATTGGCTGATTGATTGGTTTATGATGCACAGGAGAAAGTTGGCAAAATATTGAAATGCTTTTACATGGATAACTTAGGGTCACTAAATGGAAACTTCTAATAACAGAAATGTCGTAAACTATTTATTGTTTGTAGTAATATCTGCCAAGGCAAAAAGTTTGTTTATGATTTGGCTGTTAAGAAAAATTAACGATAACATTACAATTCACGTAGAACAATAATTATCAAGTTATCTTCTGTACAGTTGTTAGAAATTTTATTACAATAAATTTTTCTAATACATATTTACGAACGACTATGCACAACCAAACTACCCTAACCCCCATTGTTGTGGCTTCTGAAATGGTGTACTATGAAGTATTGAAAATAGGAAGTCGATAGTGTTTAGCATTCGGAAGATATATCGATTCAAACAAGAATCATTTTTATAGCACTATAATGATATAAAAGGGTGACATTTTCGTGGAAACTGTCCCATGTATAATGAATATAAACGTGTATCACGTAATGCTATGAATAATTAGCAGAGGTCAAAGATTTATTAACCAAAATAGTTTCATGCACGAATGATGTATAATGATGTGTTATGGATGACAACTATGCACATTGGCTACAACACAAAGCTTTGTGATGATTTTCATTTTAGCACACTAAGAGAAAATGCTACTATAATAGAGCGTACAGTAATTCCTACTCAATGTCAATTTTCACTGGAAATATTGTAAGTAACAAGACATAATCATGTGTGGAAAAAATATGTAGCATCAACGGATCTGATGTGCAATACATGCTCTATCATCTATTCATATGCTGCTTATTTGACACAAGAAAATTCATTATTGAATAGTATTTATTCTATGAATGCAGGGTGAATCAAGTTCAAGTTCCATCCAACAGGTCAGTGCCATGTACATGCATATGTTCCAAGCCACAATACATGTTCTATGCAAATTACATGTACTTGTAATGTACAGTGGTGATTGAAAAAGGTTTTCATTACGCTATTACTATCACATGGTTATTCAAATACACGAAAAAAAAGTTATAGCAACAATCCTCATTCTGGTCATCATTTCTCACGTTTAGATATATTTTATTTATGATTCACAAACACATTAATAGTGCCTGAATATGTAGCCGTTTATTAAATGGTGCTATACATGGTAACTAAGGGTGAATCCAGCGAGAGGACACTAACATTTGACTCAAGACATTATTCGCAAGTCCGACACAAGTAGTGTGTCCCTAAATAATGAGCATGTGCGATGATATCCCCCTTTCTGAAATCGGATACATGTGCACATTTTCATTGCTCTTTGTAGCTCTTAGCTCAATTTATGGTTGGACCCACTAATTCATGGGTTGCACTCTTCATAAGACTTAGCTAAAAATGGCACCTATAGTTCAATACTTAGGTGTGTCTTGTTCTTAGCAGCAGGCCACACCGATGAAACTAGCAGCATTTATAGTTATGACATTATTGCATTGTCACAAATGGTTATTGCAGTTGTTTAAAACTGCATGTCACTAGTACTCTAACAGTGTGATGGCAACGGCTATACAATTTGATTGTATGATTTTTATGTTGCTATTAGCTTTGTAATAATACCAGATCAATGGATAACAGTCATTTATCACTTACCTTGTGCTGCAAGTTAGATAGCCATTAAATTAACCTAGGATAACTGTACGACACCAACTGTCTTAATATTAGACCTTCATGTACCTGTACAAATTTCTCTTAAATGTATTCCAACATTTACGTGAAGAAATTAAATTACTGGTTAGGACAATTAATAACATATGCTTATTTGCAATTGTACGATCATGGGTGACTGTATTGTGTATGCAGGGTGAATCAATTTCTGTGGCTGGATCTCTACAACATGTTGGACCTCAACAACAGGCTGGATCTGTACAACAGGCTGAATCTCTACAACAGGCTGGATCACTACAACAGGCTGGATATCTGCAACAGGCTGGATCTGTACAACAGGCTGGATCTGTACAACAGGCTGGATCTGTACAACAGGCTGGATCTGTACAACAGGCTGGATCTGTACAACAGGCTGGATCTGTACAACAGGCTGGATCTGTACAACAGGCTGGATATCTGCAACAGGCTGGATCTCTCCAACAGGCTGGATATCTACATCAGGCTGGATATCTGCAACAGGCTGGATCTGTACAACAGGCTGGATTTCTACAACAGGCTGGATCTGTACAACAGGCTGGATCTGTACAACAGGCTGGATCTGTACAACAGGCTGGATATCTGCAACAGGCTGGATCTCTCCAACAGGCTGGATATCTACATCAGGCTGGATATCTGCAACAGGCTGGATCTGTACAACAGGCTGGATCTGTACAACAGGCTGGATCTCTACAACAGGTACCTAGCTTTTTTTATGAATAGTTAATTATAACGTAACTTGTTTTTTCAATGTTCTCTATATTGCATGCACATTATTTAAACTGGGATATGGAAGGAATTTTTTTTAGCAGTGCTACACACTTTTGAAAATTTAGTAAGCTGCCCTAAATTCAAGAGTAAAAAAGTTGTTTTTTATTGCTCTCAGGAATTGTAAGCATACATATTAAAGGTTTTTTTTCAATACTATTTACAGGTGTAATAATGTTAGCTCCTGCAGATCTTAGGTGGTTTGTCCAATATGTATGGATTAAAATGGATTTTAGAAAAAAAATTATTAACTTTGATGTTAAAAATGATGTATTAAAACTGTAAAGACCAGTACATAGACTCTGAGCATTACGTTCACCTTCATATATTAATTCAATTGTTAAAACGTAGAAAACAATAGCATAAGATAATTAAAGACCTTGAGTTATATTATTATGTATTGACATGGTGTCAGGAATAAATATAAATGTTATAGGTGAACATGACTTCTTCTGGCATGATCTAGTTAATCTAGGGAAAACAGGTACATAAATATGGAGGTATTAAAACTGTTAGACAGTGGACTGTTTCCATTTTCAGGATGCTGTAATACGACAACATCCAGCAGATCAGCAGGTCAGGTTATTGTACTAGCATTATTGTAAAGTTTATCAGAATTTAATATTTAATATTTAGTGGTCCCTATGGAAACCAATATTTTTCACGATTTGCTCCTTAACTTATTTATACGTCATTGCATATGGTACTAGCATATTAAAATCATGTAACCTGTATGCTTATTTATGGCTTGGTAATACTTTCATCATTGCAATTAATTCAATGTAATCATTATTTGATGCTAAAGTCTAAGCCACATATTATATTCAAGTTAGTTCAGCAACTCTTCGGCTGAAGTTACTTAATGCCAGAATGTGACGGGCTGCACGTATATAATGTCAAATCTCAGGCAGTTCTAACTGATCATTCTCAAGTATTACATGCAATTTATACATCCAACCGCGTATGCGTATTGTAATTAATTTGTTCTTGGTGACGGCATCCGTCACACAGAATACAAGGGTACTGCAAGCCACTTGAATTGAATATTCAATCAGACTGTTTCATATGATTCTATGGTTATATAAATTTTACATTATTCTTTTGGTTTCATTTAGTATGCATGCACTTGGATTATATTTTTCATTTTGTCTGGGTTGCGGGTCATTTATACACATTCAGGTTGAATGTATAAATGTACTTGAAAATTCAGAGTAATGGTTGAAACTTAAAGCCCGCTATTGTTAAATTTATCTATTACATACATACATGTAGCATGTTAATTTTAGTTAAAGCAGCTCCCCAATTTATGAAACACTTATTTATTGAAAATGTACTTGATATGAAGAAATGTCAATAGAGTGAATGCTTCTATAAAAGAGATTATGTGTAATACGTAATAGTAATATTTGTGAAAAACATGGAGATTGTTGTTTTAGCAAAAAACTCATTCTACCATGCACCTTGTTGATGAAATTTGTTGGATAATACTATTCATATAAATAAGGCTGGTTACTAAATTTTCAGCTTTCATTGCTTATGGATTGGTATTATTACCCTAGAATAATAACATGAAAACTTTCTTTGTATTACAGTCCCCTGACATGAGCTTTATCAGAATGAGTTTATTGCTTGTGTTTATCATTGTTCAATCAAAAGCCATGCAGCTCTGGAATGAATGCCACCTTGTCGTCATATCGACAACTTCAAGGCGTTCTTGGATTCAGACCATCCTTAGGAGCAAAACGTTCTCCAGACTTCAAATCATTGAAGTCCAAAAAAATGAAGCGAGAAGCTGTTTGGAGCCGGGAGGTAACCTGTCTTAGATTTAAAGATGAAATACAGTTTCCTGATGCCAATGAAAGAATCAAGCTGGCTGTAATGGGTTTGTCTAATGTACTAGTAATGTTTAACATGTCTGGTGACAGTTTTCATATCCACGAGCAAATTTTGAAAGCGTTCCCTGCATTGAAAGATTGTGGTGGCTACAACCTTTTACGGCAGTCCAAAGGGTCAAATCTTATTTGTATTGAGCCACCTCCCGGTGGATACTCAGTCAAGTTTCTCTCTGATGTAGTGAATCGAGCCAAGCTATTTGTACGTCCCTTACAAAGGGATATTGATGAGGAAACAAATACTACTCAGGTTTGTGTAATATTTAACAGTTTCTGTTGTGATTAATTTTACAATGATGTCGTGCTGGTTTTACTCACTGCTATAGTACAATCCAAGAGAGCCCATGGAGCTGTGTCTGAAATGTGGACACAATTTCTTCTTGACCCAATTGTATGCACATGTGGAAATCTGCTATGACAAATTGTAAGTTGTTATGCATGCATGACTTCTTTTCTTTTAATTTTACAATTCTACACAAGGGTATACATAAAAAATGTCACAATTGAAACTCTGTAGTATATGGCTAGATATGCATGCATGCAATGGATCTAAGCTTTGGTTATCTTGATATTTGTCCTATAAATGTTTTCATTATGTGTGAATGTATTTGAACAATAGAATGAAAATGTGATTGCACAGATAGTTTCCAACTGTTAGTCAGCTCCAAACTTATAAATATGCTTTCAATTACTTTTTTCCTGCCTAGCAGATGGATTGAAATGAAATTCAGTGCATGATTAGGAGTTTATAATTTTAAATTTTCACAGAGTAGGTTGTAAGGTGTTGTAGGGCTTGATTCACCAATGATGGCCAAAGAATTTGTATTACACCTTTATATAGTACAGGATGTAGGCATTTCATTGGAACATTCCAACATTTGAATATACTATGTCTATCATATAAATTTCTCACCTAGGCATCATTATTAACTTTGCTGTACAAAAAACGTTCCCTAGTGCGACAAAGCCAAACATGTATACATTTTGCAATGGAATCATTAAAATGGCAATATTCACCTGGTGTTGTAATGGTGGAGGGTGTTGTTGATGTTGACAAAAATGATATGTTACAGCAACACAAAAGTTGTGGCAATGTACCTTGAAAACTTGATGTCCATTTTAATTTACACTAACAGTGCCCTCCAACATGATAGCACAAAATTTCATTTGTGAATTGTGGCACAATTTTTATGTATTCATTGTAAATGGCTACGTTTTGCTCTGTCACACTTGGGAACATTTTATCATATGTGATAACACATGATTTGTGCAACCTATCATATGACTATGTTTCTATGAACTCCTGTACTGTAATACAAAATGGCCATTTTGTACCATTGCTATAATAAAATAAGGTATAGAAATCATAGTACTTTTTGTGCCGAACCAATTTTTAAGAAATTAGTCGGAAAGCCACCAATTGTCTGGTAAAGCATATAAGTATCGCCTAGACATTTTGGCATTGTCATCTACCTTATATATATGGTGGACACTTCTCTATATGCTTTGAAAGTGACTTGGTTTTAGGTTTTGTGGTCACGAAACATTGTGATGGACTCTTTTCCTAGGCAATCAAGAGCCACTATTAATACGCTTTTAAGTGTCATTTGGTTCTACTAGGAGGCCACAATGGATACCGTGTTGGCAGACAGATAGCTTAGTTCTTGTATAAAACTCATAGTTGTTTACCTCCTTCAAGGACTTTCATAGATAATTGAATATGATTTTTGTCTCGGTACGAAATAATCAATAACCGGACGGGAACAAACAATGGGAGAAATATTAGGCTCATGTGCTGTATATTTGTAGCAAGGCATTACATAAATAGAAACTACAGTGTGACTTAAGTGTCTAGCTGAGACCTGCATGATGTCAAATAGCACTTATGTGTGGACAGTATTAGACGTTTGGGCCTGTGCACGACCAATATTTGGGTATGGAGTTGAGAACATAAGAAGTTGAATCTAAGTCCTCAGCGGAAGTAGTTGCAAGGCTGGTAGTAGCTCCAAACATCGTCTAAGGAGTTTAACTACTTAGTACACTGATTTAGTACACTGGTATTTGGGTGAATTGGTACCGTTCGGACAAAGTCAAAAATGTATAACAATTTTATGTTAAAGAAAAACGATTTGATGCATATGGACTTCCTACCTTGAAAGGCTAAATGAAAGTTTAAAAATCGCCTACACATAGTTGTGCAAAAGTACACCCATGTTTACATTCAAAACATAACATTAACAGTGTCACTACTTACATTTTGTATTGTTACTTAGGGAGGAAAGTGATTCTGAAGAACACAATCAATTTCACTTAAGGTACGATTATTAAAAACCTTGTTCAGTAAAAAAATGTGCTTGGTATATGTTTAATGTATTTGAAGCTAGCAGTAAATACATAAAGTACAATATGATAAAAATTACATTTAAATAAGTTAAACTGAGTTAAAAAGCATGAGTGCCAAATTTTCTATGGGCCTTTCCCATTACAGATGACTGTGATAGCAAGCACATAGTAGATAACTGACTTCAATGTCTAACAATCTGCTCAATCTTAACATGATACTTTGCATAATGGCATAATATAAAATACTGGTTACCATGGAAAATTCTGATGATAGAAAAAGTACGTACAGAAAGAATGCTATAACTGCCTGCATTAGGTTTGACTCTATAAGCATCAGCCTGCACTGTTGATCAAAAGATACAACAAAAACATATAGTTGCTGGAGTTATGGTACTATCTACCCCTAATATGTACATGTATCAGACCTTGGGTACAGTCAGCAGAGTCATATACTTTGCAATCGTTAAAATATATATATATAACAGTTTTAAAAATCCTTAATAATATGAACTAAAATCAAAGAAATGAAATATAACTTTTTAACAATTTACAATTAAGACATCGTGTCTTAATAGTTAAGTATTCTATTCCAAGCTTTAAAGACATTAATGTTTTGTTATTAATGTTAATGATTGATTACCATACATACATTGCTCAATTTAAAATTAATTCACCATTTAGATTTCTTAGGTTTTACTGAGTTGAAATCTTGTAATAATATACGTTTGATAGTAGTCGTGCTTTGTGTACAACGAGTATTATTTGTGACCAATATAAATTAATATTTCCTACATGTATTTGTGTTTAACTTCCTTTCATTGTGAAACACCCTTATTCTTTATGCTAGATGGAAGTATACAAAGTGTTTATCAAGCCTCTTTTTATATCATGTTCCAGTGTCACGCAGACACCCAGTGTATCAAAGACACCAGTGTCACGTTCCAGTCTCTCACAGACACCAGTGTTGTGTTCACGTTCCAGTGTCTCGCATATTCCTGTGTCAGTGTCACATTCAAGTGTCGTATCGCGTCCCAGTGTCTCACAGACATCAGTGTTACGTTCACGTTCCAGTGCCTCTGAGATACCAATCTCTTGTTCCAGTGTTTCACAGACACCATTATCACGTTCCAGTGTTTCACATATTCCTGTGTCAGTGTCACATTCAGGTGTCTCACATTTGCCGGTGTCACATCCCAGTGTCGCACAGACACCAGTGTTGCGTTCACGTTCCAGTGCCTCTGATATACTGGTGTCATGTTCCAGAGACTCACAGACACCATTGTCATGTTCCAGTGTTTCACATATTCCTGTGTCAGTGTCACATTCAGGTGTCTCCCAGATACAAGTGCCACATTCTAGTCATTCCAGTGTCTCACAGATACCAGTGCCAACTTCCAGTGTGTTGTCCCAAACACCAGTGACAGTATTCCAGACACCTGCAGCTTTGGTGGTTTCTCAGCCATTGCGCACAGAACCATGGATCAATATTTGTCATGCAAGTCCATTACACCACAAATATTTAACAAGAATGCTTTGTAACTTCAGTGTATATGTTATTAAGCCTCAAATATGTTGTATATATGCATGTTGCTGAAACTAAACATCATTATTTTATTAACTCTTATTGCTAGCCATCATGTTTTTAAGTACAGTGCAAGTATGTGCAATGAAACATATTACTCTATACATTGTTATTTTTATACAGAACAAGGATAGCGACTTGAACTATGCTATTGCACTAAGTACAATGGCGGAGGACATGCCAAAGTAAGTTTAATTAAAACTGTACTTTCTACTGATGCATTATAGTCCGTTACAGCATAGAAAAATTAAATATAACATGGCACTTATTGTACATTTTTGGTGTATTTGGGGTCTGAATAATGGACACAATACATTATTATCAGTATCCCATGAATTGAATAAGAACTTTTCACGATTGTTAACACTAAGCGCGTGTGGCTACTAATTAACTTCACGAGTTAAGGTACAAATGAATGGCTACTGGATCTGGAGGATGTACAATGAAACACTGAGCAAACTGTGCTTCACAGTATTATTTTTTGTTTACACGTGCTAAGAGGTGTCTAAAGTTGGTGCCAGTAATGAGGCAAATACATGTGCGTTAAGATTCAGTTCTTGACAGTATGTGATTAATATATGAGAATTTAAAAGCACAATTGCATATACAAAATATTACATTTGTTTTTGGCCGGATGCGGTACTAAATAATACTCGAATTGGAATTAAAAATAATAAGTACCCTGAATATACTTGAATGTATTGACAAGGTTTTCAGTGGCACAATGTAACATATTTATTTATATACTAAGCTGATAGGTTTTACAACAGGCATATATTATTCATTAAGAAGCCATTAATGTTTACTTCCTCGATGGTGTCATGAACTTCAGTTGGAAAATGATGGTAAATAGTTATTCAAAGTGTGACGAGATAGCGTGGTAGCAACTTAATAGCAGCAGGTTTACAAGTATAGAACTGACTAACACTGAAGAAATATAGACTATATATGAACAAGCAGTCTGTCACCTGATTCCATGGGTTCAGTGCGCAAGTGTGTACTCTACACTGCTCCCTCTTTTCAATTAATGAGCGATGAAAGGCCCATAGAAGTCTGTCTGTTTCCGTACACGGTTTGGATACCTATTTGGAACCGGTACCATTCTCCTGTGGTCCTCTGGCACCGGTGCAGGCTCGGGAATTTCTGCGTGCCATATCGCCGGATCAGGTTCGTGTAGGTCAATTTCTGGAGGTGGGGCTGCCAAATCATCGTCTGTAGTAGTTCGCGAGTCCTAGAAATTGCTGCACTTCTCGTCGGGACTGTGGTGGCCAATTTGCAACTGCCTCCGTTTTTGCTCGGGTCGGTGGTGATTCCCTCAGCTGACACAATATGTCCAAGAATGGCAACACGTTTCTGGCAGAGACGGCACTTTCCTGGTTTCAGCTTCAGCCCCGCCCCCCAGAGCCTTGCAAGAACACCACCAATATTGGACAGGTGGTCTGCAAAGGATGTCCCTACTACCATAATATCGCCAAAGTACACAAGGCAGGTAGACCATTTCAGACCACTCAGAACTCGATCCATTAGCCGCTGGAAAGTGGCGGGTGCATTGCATAGCCCAAAAGGCATTACACGAAATTGGAATAATCCTTCTGGTGTGGTGAACGCCGTCTTGGGTTGGTCGTTCTCAGCAACTTCCACCTGCCAGTAGCCACTAGCAAGATCCAGCGTCGAGAAGTATTTCGACCCGACAAGAGTGTCCAGTGTATCGTCCACTCGCGGTAGCGGGTATGCGTCCTTCCATGTGACTTCATTCACCGTCCTGTAGTCGATACGAAATCTGGTCGACCCATCCTTCTTTGCGAGGACCACAGGTGAGGACCACGGGCTGTCTGAATGCTGAATGGCTACTTGGTCTAGCATTTCTTGAATGAGTCGTTTCACGTCATCCCTGCGAGCTTGTGGAATGCGCCGAGGAAGGAGGTGGACTGGCTGAGCATCGCCAGTGTTGATATGATGCTTCGTCACTGCAGTTCGACCCAGTTCACCGCTGCTGAGAGAGAACACATCAGAATATTCCATCAAAAGTGCATACAGCTGCTCCTTTTCAGCGTCACTGGTGTAGTTCCCAAATTCACACACCATCTTCCACAAGGTTGACTGGTCTTCCTGCGATAAATTAGACTTCTTACTAATTGCTGAGACATTGACAGTGCAGTCGTCGTCAATAAGCTCCATCTTTGCCAAATGCACTCCTTTAATAAGAACGACCTCTTCATCACGTGGGTTAAGTACACGTACGGGAACCAGGCCATTTCTGTTGGGACATACCAACCCTCTAGCAACAATCACTCCAAGCCGACTGGAAACATCACTCTCGACGAACCATGTACCCCCGGTAGCTTCACTTGTCTGCTTCACCATCAGCTCCATTTCACTGCCTGGCGGTACCACAATTTTCTCCGCAGTCAACAGCCCGACAGTCTCCCCGAGGGCAGCTGCAGTGTGAGAGCTAGGGCGGCACAGGTGGCCATTGCTGAGATGAGGCTGGTACAGGTGGCCATTGCTGAGATGAGGCTGGTACAGGTGGCCATTGCTGAGATGAGGCTGGTACAGGTGGCCATTGCTGAGATGAGGCTGGTACAGGTGGCCATTGCTGAGATGAGATGAGACTGGTGGCTTAGATGAGGCTGGTACAGGTGGCTGAGATGAGGCTGGTACAGGTGGCTGAGATGAGGCTGGTACAGGTGGCTGAGATGAGGCTGGTACAGGTGACTGAGATGAGGCTGGTACAGGTGGCTGAGATGAGGCAGGTACAGGTGGCTGAGATGAGGCTGGTACAGGTGGCTGAGATGAGGCTGGTTCTGGGGTTGAGAGTGGGATTGATACGGAAGAGTATACTATATTAGTAGCTAACAGCACCAAGACAAACTTTGAGTAAGACATAAGTAAGGTCTAGCAGTTGCTCTCCATTGTGAAAGAACAACTGCTGTTCATTGGCCCACCTAACGTGGCGGCAATACCACAGTAGGGCTAGTAACACACACACCCGCGCCAACCGGTATAGAGTACTTACTTTTAGTAAGCTTGATCGCTGTCAAAAAAATTTAAAAAGGCTACAAGCCAATGCTAGTAGCTATTAGTACCTTTCGTTCCCTTTACGAACCAATCTTTTTTCTGAATTCCTATTGTTGCAAGCGTGGGGAATCGCTTCTGTATCGAAGAGGTACGCTAAGACTAACCCGCTTTCAAGGCCTGTAGCTTGCCATAGCAATGTCACTACACCTCATGGTTCGCAGCACAAATAGAAAAAACGTGTTTCTTTCCTAACCTAGTGTTAAAATGGTGATTAGCCCATCGTTGTTTTTGAGTGAGCCTCACGTTCCAAAGGTCTTCGGTTGTCAAGGTCGTTGTCAAGTGCATGACATCATCATTTCAATTTTCGGAAAACGAACCTAGTGTCCACAAAACATTGGGCCGCAGACACCTGTGGCCTTTGTGTACATGTATATAAATTATTATAAATTATGCTTATCATGTTGTTCAATACATACGCACATGTAGGTTTGAGGTTGATTTGAAACAATTCCCTAATTGATGAACAGGTTAGAATATTATTTTAAAGGGTTTTTATGTATATGTGCCTCATACCTTGAATGTGTACATCACGAATTCAGGAAGCTAGCTATTTTGATTACAATGACTGGCATGGATTGAAGATCAGATTGGGTACTGTGTGAATGGATCGATTTTTCTGTGCACATTGTCTTTATGTATGCTCCCTTCATGTAACACTTAACAGATTCTGGATGCATCATACCAAGGATGAAAGTGAAGCTATCTTTCAAACTGTGGAATTGGAAAGAGTGAGTGCAAGGAGTTTGAAATATTTGTACCATTGTTTATTTTTACAACCCTGTGCTTCAATCAGGACTCAGATTACCCAATTGAGCAGATGAAACCATTCCTTCGATGGGGTTTATTTCCTATGAGGATCCAAAACCACTGTGGCATACAAGGGCCTGGTCCATTTAGAATGCAAATTCATAACGTGTGCTATACAGGAGCAAGTACACAAAGTCAGGTAATCTGACTCTTTATCGAAACACAGGGTTGGACGCTCTGAGACTAGTGATACGTGGTAGGTAGATATCTGAACATAGCATTGCAAGGAGTTTGAAATATTTCTATTTGTACCATTGTTTGTTTGTTATTACAGGAGGAAGCCCATGCCAAGTACAACCAAGTTTCAACTTGTATAGTTATTTTACTTTTTTTTTATTTCTGTGATTCGTTTGAATTGTTTTTTCCAATTGCATCATATTATTAACCACACTGAGATTACTTAAGAACCGTATAACTTTTCTGGATGTAAAATCTATGAGGAACTTTGCCGTTGACAGATACTAACGCAAATCAAGACGATTGTGTTGACAGCAAGTAATTTCGGTAGGCAGTTCCCGTACGAGAAGTCCAAATCGTGCCATATTGGATACGAGAAACAAAGATGTGGTACGTCTGATTCTTATTTTAGGAAAGCAGAGAAATTTCAATCATTCGCGAGTTTTGGCACGATCGACACATGCGACCGGTCTGAGAACCCGACTTGCATCAGTCGGGTCCCCAGACTGAGCCATTTAAACCGGTGTGTAGTGTAGTTTTGGCACGATCGACACATGCGACCGGTATGGGGACCCGACTTGCATCGGTCGGGTCCCCAGGCTGTGCAATTTTGGGTATGGTGTGCGTCGTAAACCGCGTGTGGTGTAGTTTTGGCACGAATTACATCCCATAAGAGATAAGATTATACACCAGTTATGTCAACACACCTCTTCAATCATTTATTTATTTGGGCACAACAGTCCTCATGTGCCAACATTGAGATGAAGGGATATCCATATATGGTCAAGGTCAACAGGCACACTCCAGACACTCCAGCCATGAATAATGGAGGCACATTCACAGCACACACACACCCCTAAACACGCGCGCGCGCGCACGCACACACACACACACACACACACACACACACACGCACACACACACACACACACACACACACACACACACACACACACACACACACACACACACACACAGAGGCTGCACAGGTACACATGCACACACATCCATCCTCCCTCCACTAGGGTGTAAGAGGTCACAGCTCAGCACTAGCCCCTGAGCAAAAGGCTTGAAATTCATTGCCCTGATGCTTATTGATAATAATCAGTACACAGTAGCTGGAGGATAACACTCCTAGTAGATTTTTGGTGGAGAATGGATCTGTTAAAGGTGAGGAAATTGTTGTCTCTTATTTATGTACATGTACTTTTGCAAATATAGTTTGGGGGGGATGGAGTTATGCATGTGGTGACTGCTCTGTCCCTGTCAGGCTGTCCCATGTATAGTCTGGGGAAGAGGCACCTTTTTCAACCTCTGCACATGCCTGACCTCGTATTTAAGCAAACGGCCATCACCCCACTCCTCATATCTCAATCTCTTTCACCTCCCTCACTTGTTATCAATGTCTTCCTTCTTCATCCTTCCCTCACCATCCCCTCTCCCTCCTCCTCTTCCCCTCTCCCTCCTCCTCTTCCCCTCTCCCTCCTCCTCTTCCCCTCTCCCTCCTCCTCCTCTTCCCCTCTCCCTCCTCCTCTTCCCCTCTCCCTCCTCCTCTTCGCCTCTCCCTCCTCATCTTCCCCTCTCCCTCCTCTTCCCCTCACCCTCCTCCTCTTCCCCTCTCCCTCCTCCTCTTCCCCTCTCCCTCCTCCTCTTCCCCTCTCCCTCCTCATCTTCCCCTCTCCCTCCTCTTCCCCTCACCCTCCTCCTCTTCCCCTCTCCCTCCTCCTCTTCCCCTCTCCCTCCTCCTCTTCCCCTCTCCCTCCTCCTCTTCCCCTCTCCCTCCTCCTCTTCTCCTCTCCCTCCTCCTCCTCCCCTCTCCCTCCTCCTCTTCTCCTCTCCCTCCTCCTCCTCCCCTCTCCCTCCTCTTCTTCCCCTCTCCCTCCTCCTCCCCTCTCCCTCCTCCTCCCCCCACCTCCACATTCACTCATCGTAATTTACACACATTTGAAGTGATGTTGGCTAAATGGAGCACCCTTGACCCTTATCAGTACACCTGGAGCACTATTATTGGTGCACTGGAGACACCAAGTGTTGGAGAAGTAGCACTGGCAGCTGAGCTAAGGACAAAATACTTATGTTAGATGTGCATTTATTGGAATGTGTAATTTCTATTTTATGTTTGATCTGTCATCCAAATAATGGCATTCTTTGGCATGGGGGAGTGTGCTGAGACATAACTGTAGACTTTGTAGCAACCAAACATAGCAAAGTACGTACAAGTGCACCATATGGGCTTCTAATAACACAAACACTAGTTAATTAATAAGTAAATTCGAGGAGCTTTTTGTTTTACTCCGTGTGCGAGGGCGTCAAGATCTGGGACATGGGACACAAGATGGCAGCCAACGGTGTGGACAATGGTGCCCTGTGGTTGGATCACGTGCGGGTGCCCAGGGAGGCCCTCCTGGACCAGGTGTCCCAGGTGGGCGAGGACGGCACCTTCACCAGCACGGTCTCCAAGCGTAGGGAGTGCTTCCTGGTCCTGGCCGACCAGCTCCTGAGCGGCAGGCTGTGCATGGCCTCCATGTGCATGGGCTCCCAGAAGGTAGCCATGACCAACGCCATAAGGTACTCCAGCACCAGGCTGTGCGTGGGCAAGACGGGCAAGTGGGACACCCCCATACTGCGGTACCAGCTCCAGCAGAGGGCCCTGGTCCCCCTCCTGGCCAACATCTATGCCCTCAACATGGGTCTGAACCACGCCAAGGACAGATATGCCGAGGAGAAGCTGGAGGTGTTGCTTCTCTGCTGCATCTTCAAGACCATGGTCTCCTGGAACAACGAGCAGGTGGCCATCGTCGGGAGGGAGAGGTGTGGGGGGGGGGGGGGCAGGGCGACCTGTCCGCTAACCGTCTAGGGGAGTGCATGTGGGGGAGGAGCTGAGAGGTATTGTATGTGGGGGAGGGGCTGAGAGGTATTGCATGTGGGGGAGGGGCTGAGAGGTATTGCATGTGGGGGAGGGGCTGAGAGGTATTGCATGTGGGGGAGGGGCTGAGAGGTATTGCATGTGGGGGAGGGGCTAAGAGGTATGGCATGTGTGGGAGGGGCTGAGAGATATTGCATGTGGGGGCGTGGCTGAGGATACATCATGTGGGGGCGGGGCTGAGAGGTATTGCATGTGGGGGAGGGGCTAAGAGGTATGGCATGTGTGGGAGGGGCTGAGAGGTATTGCATGTGGGGGCGTGGCTGAGGATACGTCGTGTGGGGGCGGGGCTGAGGATACGTCATGTGGGGGCGGGGCTGAGGATACGTCATGTTGCACAACCACACCACCAGTTGGTTACGTGCAAATGATTTTTCAAAAACCATTGACAAAGCTGCGAAGATATATATTAATACCAGTAATTATATAGAAAGAAAACCTTATCCCAAGTCACAAGGGTAAATACTAGAAGCTTAATGTCTATTGTCCTGAATTGTCCGGGGGTACAATTGGACACCCGGGTAGACAGCAATAAATGTTTTTGCCGTTCGGTCACAGAAGGGACCTGGCTGCATTTAAGGTACTGGCTTACAGAACAAGTCTTTTCAGGATCGGGCCAAGATAAGGAAGGCTTAAATCCTTTCGGTACTGCATGTGGGGGAGGGGCTGAGAGGTATTGCATGTGGGGGAGGGGCTGAGAGGTATTGTATGTGGGGGCGGGGTTGAGAGGTATTGCATGTGGGGGAGGGGTTGAGAGGTATTGCATGTGGGGGAGGGGCTGAGAGGTATTGCATGTGGGGGAGGGGCTGAGAGGTATTGCATGTGGGGGAGGGGCTGAGAGGTATTGCATGTGGGGGCGGGGTTGAGAGGTATTGCATGTGGGGGAGGGGCTGAGAGGTATTGCATGTGGGGGAGGGGCTGAGAGGTATTGCATGTGGGGGAGGGGCTGAGAGGTATTGCATGTGGGGTAGGGCTGAGTGGTATTGCATGTGGGGGAGGGGCTGAGAGGTATTGTATGTGGGGGAGGGGCTGGGAAGGGGCTTCTGTGGTAGTTTACGTTTTAGTTGTTGTGAAGCGATGGCTATTACCTATACTTCTCTCAGGAAAGAGGCATATGTGGCGTGGTAAGGTACGTGGCCCATTGCTAGAGGTTATGCATCAGATAAACACTTCGCTACGTCTACGTGTAAAAGCAGTTTGCTGTCCAAACTATGAACGGCATGGCATTGGTCCATTGGATAAAAGTGTGCTGACTTTCTACCTACTCGATCACTATTTATAAACTATACCAGCACGTTTAGCTCGCGCTGAACGTATAAAACTGGCCGTGATCGTGCGAGTGAAAAGTCCAGCTGTCTGTGGGGAACCACACTGACAGCTGCTACCCTATCCATGGCCGGCCAACGTTATGCCATTCATTGCACAGCAAACTGATCGCATGGTGTCGCTATATTCTGTTGCTGAAATATTTGAGCACATAACCTCTCCAATACAACACCAGCACTGCATGCATTTATAAGTTGTCTCTGTACTTACATGCACAAGTACCTTGTTTTGGGGGAGCATTCTGGTGAGGTGGTAATGGTTGCTGTACCTACTAATAGTAACCCAACACACCGATACTAGTACATCCTGTCATACTGTGGACAATGATAATGAATATAATAAAACAGGAATACATGCATAGAATATAGAATCCATATACCAGAAAAGAAATACTTATATATTATTCTACTATATGGGGAAGTCCTATCCCATCAGCCATATCCATCTGCACTCCTCCATCTGATACGAGACACAAATCGGTGGCTCTAATGATTGCAAACGACAAACTGGCCTGCAGCCATCCCATCACCTCTGCATAGAGCTTTCCCCATTTCATACAGATGTGCTCAGAGAGGTGTTTTAAAAGATATTTGGTTGCTTCACACCCCAAGGCACCATCAACTGACACAACAAATGGTGTAAATGAGGCTTGTCTAGCAATAGCTGCAGTGTTGTATTTTTTCTTCTTTTCTCCTTCAGCTGATGACAGGACTGCTGCCACACTTCCTTGAACACCAGAGGGTGCATCAGTGTCTATTGCACGTACATCAAAAAGTGCTTGAGCCTGAGGCTGCCAAACCCCTCGTACACCAAGGTCAGCAATTAAGGAGGGTTCGCATGCTAACCCTACACACCCACACATACTGTCATACTGCGGACATGTGACAACTCATGTTTGATTTTAAAGTGTATGTACAAGGTTATTAAATGTGTACAAGGTTATTCTACCAGGTACCCCACAGTAGGAACCAAGGGATTATTATGTCATTAATGACCTCTTTGGGTACCAGATGTCTTACTACCATTATGTACATGGTACCACTTATCATACTAATGTTCCCATATTTGTGGAACTATTGGTACCCCTCCCAATGTACATGTATTGGTGTACCCCAAGCACTGCATAATCTACCCCACAAAGGTCTTGTCCACTGCTGACTACTACTTGCATTAGACAAATGTGTAGTTTCTCCCCCATCAAAAATGTGCATATGACCAGGGGGATGCATTGGTAACAGTTAATGTGGCCTTACAGGGATTTGAATAGTTGTACTCCATGTGCCTATCAACATTATCAGTTTATGTAGCTCATGCCTCCCCCTACTGAAATAGCCTACACAACAAAATGGAGTCATCATTGGGCACCAATTTATGTTCTAACATGGACATGGGAACCTTTAGGTTTGAGTCATTATAACATGTCCAGAATTTGATTTAAGTCTAAGGCCTCCATATAGCAGTGCTCATTAAATAGAAGTACATGGTGGACCAAGCCACCTCCTTGAGATATGAGAACATGTCCTTATCAATGGGTCAATGCCCTCACCCTGTGTGGTCCACACCCCCCTCCCTTCTGGCAGTGGGGTCAATGCCCTCACCCTGTGTGGTCCACACCCCCCTCCCCTCTGGCAGTTGGCTCAATGCCCTCACTCTGTGTGGTCCACACCCCCCTCCCCTCTGGCAGTGGGGTCAATGCCCTCACCCTGTGTGGTCCACACCTCCTCCCCTAAATGTTCATATCTTTATACAATCAACGGGTGGTACTCTGTCAATCGCATGTGACGGTGATGTTGCATATTTGCCGATGTCAGTGCTTTTGGTCGAAATCGCTGTATATATGTATGGTCCTTTAAAAAGTGGCTGGGCCCTGGGGCGTCCCTCGTGATATAATGTGAGGGGCACGCCCCCTTCCGTACATAGGTACCTCCCACAGCCTCTGATACACACAAAGGATTATGCACTGTGTTATGTAGCGATCTGTGCACCCATTCCTGTAGTCAGCAGGAGTGGGTGGGCCTATTGCAAGGTATCATCAAAACAAATATGTCCTCCTAAACTGCTTCCTGAACCTTTCAATGTCTGCCCCAAGTAGGTTGGGTGAATCTCAGGTGTCAGGTTGACACTTGTTCACAGAACAGCTGCCAACATGTGCTGTCCACTGACCAATCCACCAGGCAGTGTTGGACCATCTCCTTCCTCCTGGCACCCCTCCAGAGCTGTGATCAGCTCAGAGAGCCTAAGGCAGGCCACCTGGCCATCCTTCTCCCTCCACACACACAAGATCTGCTTGAGTGCCACTGCACCACACACACACACACCTGTTATGACTAGTAAACAGATAATTCATGTGCATAAGTATGTTTGTGCATGTAGCATGTCTAACGTCCCATGTGGCTACATAGCAACTGCTGTGTGTCATGGCCGCCATAACAGAAGTGGTCCAGTTATGTTGAGGTGAAAAGATATGATATGTGGCTAACACAGGATATGTACAGCCTTGATTACCACAATTAAAACACTCCACGTGGAGTAAAGATGGGGTAAGGACCCCTAGTCCCCAGGCCTGAAAACACCGGTGGAAAGTATGACTGTGCACAGTAGGCTTAACCCCTCCATAGCTGGGGGACCAAGATGGCTGGCCTTCAAGCCGCAGATGACCCAGATGGTGGGAGGGGCTGCCCATCTCCAGCTACTGAGCTCCCCCCAGAGCTGTCCCCACACCTCTAGTGGTTGGGGGGAGGAGGGGGGGGGGGAGGGGGGGCCCTAAGGTCTCTGTAGGTCTAGACAGTTGGGGAATCCCCCAATAACCTGTGTGTTTATTGGGAGATTGCTATCACCTCTGCTCTGGTGTAAAGTTAGAAGTTAACTATTCTAGTTATTCTACTTCAATTCTGACATCCATGATGAGTTTAGTTTTGTTGGTGGTGTGCTCCAAGTACACATAGTCCACTGCCTTCAGTCCAGTGACCTCTGCTAGCCACCTTGGATAACACTGATTGCTGGGGTGTCCTTTTCCTCCAGCTATGTGGCAAATGACCTCCTTAGCTGGACATCTGGCTATTGGGTGATTCCCTCTTCCCCATCCCATACAGTGTCTTCCTCATGACCTCAGATTTCCTTCCTACTTTTGAGGTGAGGTCTTTCCATCCAGCCTGATGAGGATTGATTTCTTCTATGCTGACAGTGTCTACTTCTTTCAGCAACTGTTCTAGCTCCATGACAGCTGGTGCCATGTACATGGGTGATATGGTGCAGGGGTAGGGGGTGGAGAGGTGTGGGGGAGGGAGGGAGGGGGAGGGGCAGTGTTGGGATGATTAGAACATCAGCAGTGGGACATTTAGTAGTGGTAAGAAATTGGCAATTTTTGGCCTGGGGTAGTGAAAACTCACTGATAAGAGACAAGATTATACACCAGTTATGTCAACACACCTCTTCAATCATTTATTTATTTGGGCACAACAGTCCTCATGTGCCAACATTGAGATGAAGGGGATATCCATATATGGTCAAGGTCAACAGGCACACTCCAGACACTCCAGCCATGAATAATGGAGGCACATTCACAGCACACACACACCCCTTAACACACGTGCACACACACACACACACACACACACACACACACACACACACACACACAGAGGCTGCACAGGTACACATGCACACACATCCATCCTCCCTCCACTAGGGTGTAAGAGGTCACAGTTCAGCACTAGCCCCTGAGCAAAAGGCTTGAAATTCATTGCCCTGATGCTTATTGATAATAATCAGTACACAGTAGCGGGAGGATAACACTCCTAGTGGTGGAGAATGGATCTGTTAAAGGTGAGGAAATTGTTGTCTCCTATTTATATACATGTACTTTTGCAAGTATAGTTTGGGGGGGATAGAGTTATGCATGTGGTGACTGCTCTGTCCCTGTCAGGCTGTCCCATGTATAGTCTGGGGAAGAGGCACCTTGGTCAACCTCTGCACATGCCTGACCTCGTATTTAAGCAAACGACTGTCACCCCCACCCCCACTCCTCACCCCCACTCCTCATATCTCAATCTCTTTCACCTTCCTCACTTGTTATCAATGTCTTCCTCCTTCATCCTTCCCTCCTCTTCCCATCTCCCTCCTCTTCCCCTCTCCCTCCTCCTCCTCCCCTCTCCCTCCTCCTCCTCTTCCCCTCTCCCTCCTCCTCTTCCCCTCTCCCTCCTCCTCTTCCCCTCTCCCTCCTCCTCTTCCCCTCTCCCTCCTCCTCCTCCCCTCTCCCTCCTCCTCTTCCCCTCTCCCTCCTCCTCTTCCCCTCTCCCTCCTCCTCCTCTTCCCCTCTCCCTCCTCCTCCTCCCCTCTCCCTCCTCCTCTTCCCCTCTCCCTCCTCCTCTTCCCCTCTCCCTCCTCCTCTTCCCTGCTCCCTCCTCCTCCCCTCTCCCTCCTCCTCTTCCCCTCTCCCTCCTCCTCTTCCCCTCTCCCTCCTCCTCCTCTTCCCCTCTCCCTCCTCCTCCTCTTCCCCTCTCCCTCCTCCTCCTCCCCTCTCCCTCTTCCTCCTCTTCCCCTCTCCCTCCTCTTCCCCTCTCCCTCCTCCTCCTCCTCCCCTCTCCCTCCTCCTCCTCTTCCCCTCTCCCTCCTCTTCCCCTCTCCCTCCTCCTCTTCCCCTCTCCCTCCTCCTCTTCCCCTCTCCCTCCTCTTCCCCTCTCCCTCCTCCTCTTCCCCACTCCCTCCTCCTCTTCCCCTCTCCCTCCTCCTCTTCCCCTCTCCCTCCTCTTCCTCCCCTCTCCCTCCTCCTCTTCCCCTCTCCCTCCTCCTCCCCTCTCCCTCCTCCTCTTCCCCTCTCCCTCCTCCTCTTCCCCTCTCCCTCCTCCTCCCCTCTCCCTCCTCCCCCCACCTCCACCTCCACTCATCATAATTTACACACATTTGAAGTGATGTTGGCAAAATGGAGCACCCTTGACCCTTATCAGTACACCTGGAGCACCATTATTGGTGCTCTGGAGACACCAAGTGTTGGAGAAATAGCACTGGCAGCTGAGCTAAGGACAAAATACTTATGCTAGATGTGCATTTATAAGAATGTAATTTCTTTTTTATGTCTGATCTGTCATCCAAATAATGGCATTCTTTGGCAGGGGGGAGTGTGCTGAGACATAACTGTAGACTTTGTAGCAACCAAACATAGCAAAGTACAAGTGCACCATATGGGCTTCTAATAACACAAACACTAGTTAATTAATAAGTAAATCCGGGGAGCTTTTTGTTTTACTCCGTGCGCGAGGGCATCAAGATCTTGGACATGGGACACAAGATGGCAGCCAACGGTGTGGACAATGGTGCCCTGTGGTTGGATCACGTGCGGGTGCCCAGGGAGGCCCTCCTGGACCAGGTGTCCCAGGTGGGCGAGGACGGCACCTTCACCAGCACGGTCTCCAAGCGTAGGGAGTGCTTCCTGGTCCTGGCCGACCAGCTCCTGAGCGGCAGGCTGTGCATGGCCTCCATGTGCATGGGCTCCCAGAAGGTAGCCATGACCAACGCCATAAGGTACTCCAGCACCAGGCTGTGCATGGGCAAGACGGGCAAGTGGGACACCCCCATACTGCGGTACCAGCTCCAGCAGAGGGCCCTGGTCCCCCTCCTGGCCAACATCTATGCCCTCAACATGGGCCTGAACCACGCCAAGGACAGGTATGCAGCCCAGCACCCCAACATGTCTGCCGAGGAGAAGCTGGAGGTGTTGCTTCTCTGCTGCATCTTCAAGACCATGGTCACCTGGAACAACGAGCAGGTGGCCACCGTCGGGAGGGAGAGGTGTGGGGGGGGGGGGGGGGGGGCAGGGCTACCTGTCCGCTAACCGCCTAGGGGAGTGCATCACCTGGTCCTACGCGGGGCTCACGGCCGAGGGGGACAACCGCGTCCTCATGCAGAAGATGAGCAAGGAACTTATGACCACGGTCAAGCCCGCGGAGGTGAAGAGGTTTGCGGCCTTGTCCAAGCTCCCCCTAGCCCTGCACCCCCCTGGCATTGGGGACCACCGGGGACCCCACCTCCCAGGCCGTGCAGACTGTCCTACTGCAGGGGAGGGAGAAGTACCTCCTGCACTCCTTGTCCTTAAAGATGGGTCTGGGGCTGATGAGCGTGCCCAAGGAGCAGAAGGGGGAGGAGGTGTTCCAGGTGTGGATGATGGAGGAGAGCGACCATGTTCAGCACACAGCACATGCCTATGGAGAGGGTGTGGTCAATGACGCCATGCTACGGGCCATCAAGGACGCAGACCCTGACATCCAGGGGGTGCTGGAGTCACTTCGGTCCCTGTACTGCTTGTCCAGATTTGAGACCTGAATGGGGTGGTACCTCTCGGAGGGACTGCTGAGCCCCTCTCAGGCCCAGGCCATCACCCGGCGCTCCAGGGAGCTGTGTGTTGAGCTGGGGAGTCATGCTATAGAGCTGGTGAATGGGTTTGGTGTCCCAGAGCACATGCTGAGGTCCCCTATTGCCCTCGATTGGGTGGCCTTCAACGAGAGGGACACTCAGGGTGAGATTCTGAATGATGAAGAATGGCGGCAGTATCCAGTGTTTGTGCCCCTCCCACCTCAGTAGTGGGGGGTGGGGTTAATTGCTAAGGGGGAGGGGGAGGGGCTTGTGATGTGTAGTTTCAATGTCATGTAACATGTTATGTCAGAGGGTGTCTTACAACAATATCTGACCAATTAGGATCGATGCATTGTGACGTCCACCTGTTAGCAGGGCTGCAGTTTGTTTGACTACTGGAGAATTGTAGAACCTAGTGCTATGGTTTTGTAAATTTTGCATTGAATTTCCCAGAAAGCCACAAAGGAGTTAGTCTAAGGGGACTGAGAGGTATTGTATGTGGGGGAGGGGCTGAGAGGTATTGCATGTGGGGGAGGGGCTGAGAGGTATTGCATGTGGGGGCGGGGCTGAGAGGTATTGCATGTGGGGAGGGGCTGAGAGGTATTGCATGTGGGGGAGGGGCTGAGAGGTATTTCATGGGGGGAGGGGCTGAGAGGTATTGCATGTGGGGGCGGGGCTGAGAGGTCTTTCATGTGGGGGCGGGGCTGAGAGGTATTGCATGTGGGGCGGGGTTGAGAGGTATTGCATGTGGGGGAGGGGCTGAGAGGTACCTCTTATGGCACAACCACACCACCAGTTGGTTACATGCAAATGATTTTTAGAAAACATTCACATAGCTGTAATGATAACTTAATACCAGTAGTTATATAAAAAGAAAACCTTATCCCAAGTCACAAGGGTAAACACTAGATGCTTAACTGCTTGTAGTTTTTGCAAGAAAGGTTGCAAAAATGAACCTTTCAGCATTGGACTGTGGAGTGCACATGTAATGGTTCAATTTCCTCATACTACCAGTCTGCTGTTGAAGCTTGTCATAAGGTCTACCAGTGCACACAATGGTTGGGACATCTGGACCTGTGTGGGGGACTGAGTACACTATCCCATGCACTGGCCACTAATACCAGGTAATCCTATTGTAGTGGCCATCCCTCTGGCTGCCTTGGTATTCTTGGATACTGTCTGCTTCTCTGAAGGAGTAAGGATGTTTTCTACTGGAGGCTCACATGCATCACTTCACTGCATTGGAGCTGGCTTCTGTGGTAGTTTACGTGGACTGTTATAGTTATTGTTCCATCTGTGATTTGGTTCATTAATAATCCACTTACCTTCCCATCTGTTAGCATCCTTGATGAAGGAGAGTACACAGGTGGACATGGTACCACCTTAAATGAACCTTATAGCTTAACCCCCCCCCCCCCCCCCCCCCCTGAGAGGGGTCCATGGCATGTGCAAGTGAAGGTGGAAGAACATCCTTTTGGGCCAAAGCTACATTTGAATGTTGTTCTTGTTTGGATTTGTGGACTTTAGCTTTGGCAGAATGTTGGTCTTGAAGGATATCATATCCTTATTTATCATCCTGCTTTATGATAAGGTGCACAGATTGTATTTGCAACTTTGTATTTAAATACATCTCACTCCCATTCAATCACACAACATACACACACACACATACACACTCACACACATACACACACACACATACACACTCACACACATACACACACACACATACACACTCACACACATACACACACACGTGCACACACCACACACACATGCACACACACACACAAACACACACAAACACACACATACACACTCACACACACACACACACACACACACACGTGCACACACTATTATCACAAAGACTTTTCTAACAGCTGGACGTAGTTTGCAGGCACGATACCAGTCTGGTCTCCTTTCATACAGATGTACCACTCTTGATTGATATGCCCCTTCAATATCAAGATGTCTCCTTTCTCGAACAACTTCTTCTGCAACATGGTTGAAGATGTCATCCACCTTCCTGATAGGGGGAGGGGCTAGATAAGGTCAAAGGTGACAGTGGGCGGGGCTCACCTCAGTGGTGGTACCTCGACAGAAGGGGGAGGGGCTGGTGATTTTGATGATGTCACAGGCTTGGAACCACACCCCTCCTGCATAAAGATGATAAGGACACCTTAGGATTAGCTCAACAGGGGATATACTCACTTCCCCACTCCCCCCCCCCCCCCACCCCCAATCAGATATCCCCTGCTAGGCTGGCCCAAGGGGTTGACCGTTGGGTCATCTCCCTTCTGCAACCAATTGTCTGACAGCATCTCCCCCATGTCCACAGCATCTCCTCCATGTCCACAGCATCTCCCCCATGTCCACAGCATCTCCCCCATGTCCACATCTCCCCCATGTCCAAAGCATCTCCCCCATGTCCACAGCATCTCCCCCATGTCCACAGCATCTCCTCCATGTCCACAGCATCTCCCCCATGTCCACAGCATCTCCCTCATGTCCACAGCATCTCCTCCATGTCCACAGCATCTCCCCCATGTCCACAGCATCTTCCCCATGTCCACAGCATCTCCCCCATGTCCACAGCATCTCCCCCATGTCCACAGCATCTCCCCCATGTCCACAGCATCTCCTCCATGTCCACAGCATCTCCTCCATGTCCACAGCATCTCCCCCATGTCCACAGCATCTCGCCCATGTCCACAGCATCTCCCCCATGTCCACAGCATCTCCCCCATGTCCACAGCATCTCCCCCATATCCACAGCATCTCCCTCATGTCCACAGCATCTCCCCCATGTCCACAGCATCTCCCCCATATCCACAGCATCTCCCTCATGTCCACAGCATCTCCCCCATGTCCACAGCATCTCCCCCATGTCCACAGCATCTCCCCCATGTCCACAGCATCTCCCCCATGTCCACAGCATCTCCCCCATGTCCACAGCATCTCCTCCATGTCCACAGCATCTCCCCCATGTCCACAGCATCTCCCCCATGTCCACAGCATCTCCCCAATGTCCACAGCATCTCCTCCATGTCCACAGCATCTCCCCCATGTCCACAGCATCTCCCCCATGTCCACAGCATCTCCCCCATGTCCACAGCATCTCCCCCATGTCCACAGCATCTCCCCCATGTCCACAGCATCTCCCCTGTGTCCACAGCATCTCTCCCATGTCCACGGCATCTCCCACATGTCCACAGCATCTCCCCCATGTCCACATCTCCCTCATGTCCACAGCATCTCCCCCATGTCCACAGCATCTCCCCCATGTCCACAGCATCACCCCATGTCCACAGCATCTCCCCCATGTCCACAGCATCTCCCCCATGTCCACAGCATCTCCCCCATGTCCACAGCATCTCCCCATGTCCACAGCATCTCCCCCATGTCCACAGCATCTCCCCCATGTCCACAGCATCTCCCCCATGTCCACAGCATCTCCACCATGTCCACAGCATCTCCCCCATGTCCACAGCATCTGCCCCATGTCCACAGCATCTCCCCCATGTCCACATCTCCCCTATGTCCACAGCATCTCCCCCATGTCCACAGCATCTCCCCATGTCCACGGCATCTCCCACATGTCCACAGCATCTCCCCATGTCCACAGCATCTCCCCCATGTCCACAGCATCTCCCCTGTGTCCACAGCATCTCTCCCATGTCCACGGCATCTCCCACATGTCCACAGCATCTCCCCCATGTCCACATCTCCCTCATGTCCACAGCATCTCCCCCATGTCCACAGCATCTCCCCCATGTCCACAGCATCTCCCCCATGTCCACAGCATCTCCCCCATGTCCACAGCATCTCCCCCATGTCCACATGCAGCATCTCCCCCATGTCCACAGCATCTCCCCTGTGTCCACAGCATCTCTCCCATGTCCACGGCATCTCCCACATGTCCACTGCATCTCCCCCATGTCCACATCTCCCTCATGTCCACAGCATCTCCCCCTCCCCCATGTCCACAGCATCTCCCCCATGTCCACAGCATCTCCCCCATGTCCACAGCATCTCCCCCATGTCCACAGCATCTCCCCCATGTCCACAGCATCTCCCCCATGTCCACAGCATCTCCCCCATGTCCACAGCATCTCCCCCATGTCCACAGCATCTCCCCCATGTCCACAGCATCTCCCCCATGTCCACAGCATCTCCCCCATGTCCACAAACTCCCACCATCATATCCTCTCTGGCAGCTTCTTAGGGACTGGGGCCATCCCTTGCCCTACATAGATGCCTTGCTAAGCTGTGAGCGTTAGTGCATCTGGGGGGTTCCCCTGTCCCACAGGTGGTAAGCCATCTATCAAAATAGCATAGTTTCGGGAGTGAGCACCTCAGCTGGCTGGGTTGTCGGGACCTCTACATCCACCAGTGCTGAGGTTGATGGCATGTCCCCAAATCCTATGATGACAAAAGATCCAAACTGAATCACCAACCAAATGTGTCCTCACACACCACGAGGTATTTCTTCTGACTGCACATGTGTTAGGTACCTCCCACATTAACCTATAGGTTAACTCGCTAACCTTCATGTAAAAGATTGTATGGCACCTGCCCCTAAGACCACACCCCTCCATCTTAAGACCACACCCTCTGTCACTATGACCACACCTCCATACCTGGTAGACATCTTTTTGAGCAACTAGATGTGCTCAGAGACAGAGATCCCAAGAGGTTACTAACACTTGCTTGTTTCCCATAGCGACCTTTAGCACCAGCTGAGGCAGTATCACATGGTATTGTGGTACCTGAAGAATCCACATCTTCTTTAGGGGGAGGGGCACCTAATGCGGGGGAGGGGTACCGGATGTAGGGGAGGGGCACCAGGAGTAATGGAGGGGCACCGAATGCGGGGGAGGGGCACCGGAAGTAGTGGAGGGGCACCGGATGCGGAGGAGGGGCACCGGATGTGGGGGAGGGGCACCGGATGGGCAGTATTCCAAGGTTGCCTTCCTTCTTCGTTTGAATTTGCTAGGGAGAAAATGGAGTGAAACAAATAAGATTGATGATGTAGGATTTGTAAACAGCAAAGTAAGGAAGCAAGGAATTACGGAAGTTATGCTTCATTGATATTACATACCTACTAACGTAGGTCTGTAATAATGAATGCATAATTTCCATAGTTTTCTTGCTAATTGCTGTCTACAAATCCTACATCACCAATATATCTTGTATATGTGTGGTCCTTTAAAAAGTGGCTGGGCCCTGGGGCGTCCCTCGTGATATAATGTGAGAGGCGCGCCCCCTTCCGTACATACGTACCTCCCGCAGCAAGCAAATCCACAAGATGAACCGCCCCCTAGCTCAAATACAAAGGATTACGCAATACTGCCAATAGGATCGCCCTGTGTGGTGCCTTCCAAGCTTAATAAATATCATTACTAAGGGAGATTTTACGTTTCTAGAATTTGGCAAGAAACGAATATGATCACTAAAATATACCTTTAAAAAAACACCTTTTAACCTTGATTTCCCAGGTCCAGACCAATATTTGAAAATTCATTATAAACAGAAATGCAGCTTTTTTGGCATCCATTTCTCTACTGTTGTTTGATGTGTCTATTTCTAAATCACACCCTTGGTTACACGATGCAAATAAACAGATACGGTGTCGGAGGAATGGCTGTCCCCCTGGAAAAAGTGTCCCCCCGGACATTCTTTCCTAGGTACAAATGTCCCCCCGGACACTCGTACCTAGGAAATAATGACCCCCCTGGTAAAAGTGTCCCCTCAATAAATTATTGCTTTTTTTTAATAAAATCGTTAATTGGCAACGATAAAGTGACGGTTGGAGATAGAACTTTTTCTTGCAAACTGTTTCATGGATTTCGACGACATTTTTAACTTTTTGGTTCATGGTCACTACCCAACTGCATTGTCCACAGACCAAAAACGTTCCTTTCGGCGAAAGGCGACAGAAAACTACAAGGTGGAGAAAGGAGTCTTGTATTACGCCAAAAAGGCTACGGGTCCATCGGATCGACTATGGAGGATTGTGATAACAATCAATGCTGAGCAGCGAAAGATAATGGAAACATGCATTCTCATGGTTTTTTGACATAAGTCCTTATCTGTTTAGGCCAAGGCTTTGAAGCAAAGCTGTACGTTAGACGGGCAAAATTAATCAGCTGCATGAACGGCGATTTATACCTAGGCGGGAAAAGGTTGGTCCACAGCTTTCGCCTTCTAAGAAAACTCTTCCAAATATTGTTTCATAGCCTGATAAATCTCATTACCCTGGCTAAAAAGTAGTTGGGCGTGGCCCGCCCTTCGCGAAAGGTCGGGTTGCAAGCCTATACCAAGATTTGCAACGGGGATTTGTTCTGCTGCAACGGGGATATCGATTGGGTAACAATATCAAAAATAGGATGTTCCTTAGGAGAAGTTAAAATGTTTGACTGATAGTTTGATGACTGTGGGCTAGTTGCAAACCTCACAATGCACTGGAATTTGTCCTACAGCAATGGTATATAATCAACAGTCAATGCGTAAGCATCTCTTACAATGCTTGGTTAATGGCAAGACGACTGAATTCCCTGGAAGGAAGAGAAAACCAAGAACCAAAAAGTCAGCAATAATTCCTGTTCATGTGTTTTGTAAGTGCAGACAACCTGAATGTGGTGAAATGGCAGAATGTGATCAATGTCACGAATTAATGGTTCCATAAGAAGTGTGAAAGCATTCCAGATATGGTTTGGCTACACATTCAAACGGCATGGTATTGCGCGCAGAGAATGCAGAGCATTGCGCTTGTATGATGACTTGAATTCATTCCTAGCTCACAACTTAATTGTTCATACACGGTATAACTGATCACTTTTTGACATCAGATATCTGTACGTGTACATGGCAGATGTATTATTTCCATTCATCGATACTGAACGTGTTTGCTCGTTTAATTGCTTTAATGTACATACATATATTATTTCTATTCAACTTGCATAGTGTAAGTGAAGCGATATCGACTATTAATAATCGCGCGCGAAATACATTTTCTCCTAGGCAAAAAAGTCGCCCACTAGGGGGGACTTTCTATTAGGGGGGACATTTTCTCCTAGGCAAAAATGTCCCCCACTAGGGGGGACATTTCTACCAGGGGGGACATTTTCTCCTAGGCAAAAATGTCCCCCGGACATTTTTTCCTAGGAACCGTTGTCCGGGGGGACAGTGGTACCTAGGAAAAATTGTCCGGGGGACAGCCATTCCTAGGAAAAAATGTCCGGGGGGACAGTGAAAGGGGGGGACAGAATTTCCTACGACACCGGTTTTTAAAATGCATTATATTTAATTGTCACAGAAAAAAGTACGACAAGTATAACCTTTTTTTTGAATGTTTTTTTTTGCATGTGCTACTTCGTACATTCTATCGCAGTGTTTTAACTCTAATTGGTTTTGCCATTTTTACTAAAAACGCACTGTACGTATTCAAGATTTTGTCCATTCACTTGGCTATTCCCGCAACATGCATTTGCGTCTGACAAATACCTATCGTTCATAAGCTTGTGGAGCTAGCTAGCAATTTCCAAATCTATAATGTACCTTTTAATATGCTTAGTGCAAAAGACCTGTCTTACTACCCCCTTCTTTCAGCATGTTGCTCTGATCTTCCCAACATTACTTGTTGGTACTTTAAGTTGCTTTACGCAAATACATATCTTTTAGCAATGCAGCACTGATTGTATTTGACAATCTTTAAAGAATTGCAAGAGAGTAAAAATACTTTCTGAATTAATACTGAACCACTTCTACAGTTCAATTAGATTTTTGTTTGTTCTTTGATCATATGAATTTGCTAAAAATTAATTTTTACTTGCGTAGGACGATAATCCCAGGAGTATGACGATGGGCCGGGATTAAAGGTTAAAAAATACAATTTAGTAAAACTGTACCGACCACATCTTTAACGTTTAATCTCCAGGAAGAAATCATTATTTAAATCAAGACTATTATTAAATCGAAATGAGTGGCCATTGCATTGCTTGATTTAGTGGTTTGAATAACTCCCCTGGTCTTGTATCAAATGTAGACATTGGTGCATACCCTTTTCCCCTCTCAAATATAATATTAACTATCAGAACTACACATACATGTAACAATGACACTATATCACACTATATCCATTCCCCTCACGGCAATTGAATTTGGTGCAGATTGCATCTCGTTAGTATCCAACTGATATCCGAATGGAGTTGGCTGCGTATAACGTTGTCTTTTGTCGTATTCTTTCTTTCCATACGTTGTGCCTTGATGTACATTGTAGCCCCTCCCTCTTAACCATCTGATCATGTAACCTGGTGGAGGTCATAGCCCCTCCCTCTTAACCATCTGATCATGTGACCTGGAGGTCATAGCCCCTCCTTCTTAACTGACCATCTGATCATGTATAAAATCTCACTTATTGCGAAGTACATCGCAATAATTAAAATTACTCAGAGGATTTGAATATTTCCTATTGGAAGTTGAGACAGTTTACCTACATTTATTGGCACGTATGAACTCGGTACCGTTTTCGATGATGACTTTTAAGGTGTTTTTGAAAATGTTATACTTCCGCGACCATACATTCGTTTCTTTCCAAATTCGACAAACATAATGCCCCATCCCTTGCATAGTACGATTTTGATGTCACTGGACCGCTGGCTGTATCCGGCAAATCTTAATCACTAGTAGGAAAATGTTGTCCAAATAAACGTTGAGTTTTCGCATTACCTTTACAGCGCGTCAAACTTAATGCAGCGGTGAACCATTTTATAAATTTACATACGTGCCACACCTCCATTTCTACGTGGCGGCCACGTGGAATAAACTTTGACAGACAGTTCAGAAAGGCTCGACAAGCGAATCAGAAGATAACACTGATGAGGGATCTGAGCAACGAATCAGACGACGATGGAGAGGAAATATAAATCGTGATTTTATTACAGGTCTGTACTATCTCTGCTTGGGGATGTTAGCGTGTGCTTTATGAAGCGTTTTTTCAATACCTAAAATTGACAATTACACATTTCTTTTACATGGAATCGTACCTTAGCCGTCCGTTTAATTATTTTAAAACACTAAACATTTTTAGAAATGGAGATGTGGCACGTGTGTAAAAATGGTTCACCGCTGCACTTAGTTTGACACTAAGTCTTGCTTTAAGTGCCTTTAACCATCGCTGTAAAGGTATCACGAAAAGTCACCGGTCGTTTGTTTGGACATGCACCATTCTCCTTAATTGATTAAAATTAAGTATTTTCGGTTATGGAGTTATAATGATAGTTATATGATCGCTGAAAAAAATTAAAAAAAACCTTTATGGCAAATGTTCATCATATAAAAAGACATCTTTAACCTTTAAAATCTCCAGGAAATCACAAGATCTAAATGAGTGGCCATTGCATTGCTTGATTTAGTGGTTTGAATAACGCCCCGTTCAAATATAATGTTATTGTCATGCGTCTGACGCTTAGCTATCAGAACAACACATACATGCAACGATGACACTATCACACATTGACTTATATACAATCCAGCGGCGGATCCAGGATTTCTGGAAGGGGGGGTCTAATAACTATATTCACAAGCGGGGGTGGGTACTGCAGGGGGCGTGCCCCCCTCCCGTAACAGCTAGGGGGTCTGGGGGAGCGCTGTAAGCTCCCCCAGCGGGGCCTGGGGCGAAGCCCCAGCCGCTTTTTCACTTTTGCGTTCATTTAGCATGAAAATATATAGCAAGCGCAGTCGATTAATATAGGTCTAGAAGCCTGCGTGAGTCAACGTGGATAAGGATAGCGAATAGAAAACTCTACCAAAGCCATTGTGACCGTATTCTGGTCTAAACGACACACACGTTTTACCCCTACTTGATTTAGCTCTATGCCTAGTCGGGCACGCCCGACCAAACGCGGTGGTAGGGCGTGCCCGACTACTCTATACCTGTTTCCTGAGGGAAGCTGTCTTGTTTTGATCGCTTACTTCTTGCTCGCACAATATTCCATCGCGCAGCAGTAATACTAATTAAACACTCCACGCTTGGAGGGCCTTGGCTTTAGACACCCCCCCGCCCACACACACAGACTTTGGGTCCAATGCTAACTCGCTAATCAGTTCACTCGCGTTCACTTAAACGCTTCGTTTTTCAACTCGTCAATCATGTATTCATAAGTTAATTTATTCATAACTGGTCGGGCCGAGGGGGGGGTCTTTAGACCCCTTAGACCCCCCCCCCCCCTGGATCCGCCACTGCAATCAACGGTTGGTACTCTGTCAATCGCATGTGACGGTGATTCGATGTTGCGTATTTGACGATGTCAGTGCTTTTGATCTAAATCGCTGTATATGCGTATGGTCCTTTTTAAAAAGCGGCTGGGCTCACTCGTGATATAATGTGAGGGGCGCGCCCCCTTTCGTACATACGTACCTCCCGCAGCAAGCAAATTCACAAGATAAGAAAGATGACAAAAGAGGATCGCCCTGTGTGGTGCTTTTCAAGATGTTGGAAGTTTTTCAAGATGTTAGATGGGACATGTTGATTATGAATGGCCAAATGCATTAGTAGCAACTACTTAATAACTGCTTCAGTCTTTGGAGATTCGCATGGCTACTTCGCTTCCATAAGCTGCATCCATGGCCATGCATGGTGACATGACACTGCGCATGCGCAGTTCTTTCCTTAAAAGGAAGGAGCGCTTACGTCTGTTCATTCTGAGCAGTTGTTCGATAAATAAATAGTTGTTAGGTAGAAACTCTTTTTGTAGACTTTTTGTTTGTGTTTGTCAGTGGAAATTGTAAGGTGAGTGTTTCTGTCTCGTGACGTGGTAGCAAGTTTGTGCCTGTAGCTAAGCCTTTGGTACTATTACCAAGCCTTTTGGTTGTGTACTGCAAAAGGAGCGAGAAAAACGACTATTTTGTTGCGGGTAGTGACAGGAGAGCAGTTTTTGGTGTTTTTCCTAGTTGTATTGTGGTGTTGGAGGTCCCCGCAGCTACCCAAGGTGTGTGGGAGGGCAGTAGTGGTGTGCGCGTGTCAACGTTATAGGTGTACATGCTTATCTAGAGAAGCCAACAGGCCTACGCCTTCCTTTACACGTAGTGAAGTAGTAAGTAACGTATCTAGGTGTGTGTGGAGCACACACGAGCTGCAATCAAACGCCGACGTTATACCACATAGCCAAGGCCATTGATAGACTCGCCATAATTTGGCATAAAAATCACTTCCCATTAGCCTGAGGTAGCCAGCCTAGCCATTAGACATAGCTTGAGAGCCTTGTGGTGCGAGGTAGCCAATATGGCCTAGTGTAGTGCTCGAAATGCTCTGTTTGGGATGTCCCCGTTGGGCCATAAGAGGCCTCCTTACCTGTGGCCATGAAGCAGGTAGCCGTTGGTAGTGTGCGATGTAGTAAAGAGAAGCGTGAAGTGTGTGTGGTGTGGACCTGTTGTGCGTACGAGCTAGCTAGGTCCCCAAACGAAGGAGGTGCTGTCTGTGAATTAACTATTAATAATTTCTTTTTAGAACATAAAAATGTTTCATTTTGAAAGATGTGAAAATACACCAGAGCGAGGTGGTCGAGGGTGGGGTGGTGGTCTGGTGGAGGTGGAGGGTAGGGTTGTGTGGGGACGAGGAGTAGGAGGAGGAGGAGTGTACAGGCTAGAGGAGGAGGATAAGTGGAAGAGATGGACTGGTGGTGTTGAGGAAGGGGCCACACTAGTACTGTGTGGTGGAGAGTTAGTGGCCGTGGGGGGTAGTAAGAATGGTGTGCGTAGTAAGAATGGTGTGCGTAGTAAGAAGGTGATGGTGTGGAGAGGAGGGAGGTGGTCCCTCATGTCAAACATGTTGGTAGGGTGTTGGGGGTCCTGTGTAGTTAGTGTTGGTGGAGGTGGTCTGGTGGTGATGGGAGGGCTAGGTGATGGGTTCAAGGACTTGGCTGATGTCCAAGTCTTTGATGGGAAGACACAGACCTGGCACTTTGGACCATCACTACCTAAGCCATGTTGGCACATGTCAGCAGTGGTCCATGGAGACCTGGTCTTCGTGATGGGAGGTGGGGACTACATGGCCACAGCTGTGTGGTGTGCCAACATCAATGACCTGGTGAGCCACTGAGCATTGTGTAGCATCTCTGTCCCTTTGTTTAGCGTGTGTGTAGCTGACCCGTGGGACACACACACCACGCACCTAGCGCGTGGACGCTTCCTGCAACACACGCACGCTCAGCGTGGTCCTACACACACGCACACGTGTGCACACACGTCGCGCGCGTCCACACCACACACACAGTGTGGACGCTCGCTGTAGTAGCTCTACTGGTGGAGACGCACACACGCACAAGCGTCTCCATCGTGTGCACACCATGCACGCTGACGTTAGAGCTGTGTAGTTGATGTGTGGTGTGTGCTTCACACATGGGCACACACACCAATGATGTCCACACATGCACACTATGTGTACCCAGTGGTGCACACATCCACATGACTGCTTGTACATCACTCATCTTTAATGTGCATCCTCACACACACACACACACACACACACACACACACACACACACACACACACACACACACACACACACACACACACACACACACAGATTGCTGTACAGTCACACGAAGACACACTGCAATCTACCTGGAGAAAGCTACCATATGTACCATACAGTAATTCAGCTGTATGTGTGGTTGATGGTGTACTCCTTGCCATTGGAGGCTGGGATAGATCACAGAAGACCTCTGCCATCTATGCCCTCCACCCTGTTGATCAGAAGTGGCAGCATGTTGGAGACATGCCATTTAAGTGTTCAGGTGTAGACACTCTACTGCTGTCAGGAGGAAGGCTGTTGGTGGTTGATGGGCTCAGTCAGAGGGTCTTGAGGGTCACTGTGGAAGGTAAGCCATGCAAGTGTTATGGTCAGTACTACTAACCAGACTATTTTCAGGTCTGGCTATGGTCTTCCCTAGTCCTTTGAACACAGTGAGGACAGATGAGAGGTGTGTGAATGTTTGGGTGTGCCTGTGGGGGTGGTGATGTGCCCTAGAGTACACATGGTATGTTTGGAAATACAAAAGTGCACATATACACATCCAATCCATCACTAGACATGTGATGTGTGACAACTCATGTTTGTTTAAGTGTGTACAAGGTTATTAGTAGGAATAATATAGGACCAAGGGATATCTATCTTGCTGTAGTACTGCCATGAGCTATACACAAGATTGTCCACCTTGTTGTGTACATATGAGATAATTCAAGCATCCAAGTAGAGTGGAGCATCCTTAATTCAGTATACTGTGGGGATGGGGGCTATGTGGCTAGCCACCTTCTATATATCTGATTTGATACCTTCATTCAGGAGGCTCTATGAGGAGGCCATGACCAAGGGATATGTGGAAACTTCAGTGACCAAGTGTCTCATCCTTGGAGCTGCTGGTGTTGGCAAGACTCACCTCAAACACCTCCTTCTCAAGAAGGACCATCCAAAGCAACGTGTCAGTACAGGACTGGCTGACAACCCTGTTAGAGCCATCTCCTTCACTCTGGCTGGTGTGGGTGGACAAGAGGAGGATGACTGGTTTGTGGTTGAAGATGACCAGGCACTGATGAGTGTTATTGGAGGAACCATCAAAGGTGGTGTATCCATGGCACCATCATTGGCTGATGTGGTGAGCACTCTCCCAAAGATGGCCATAGACCCTTCCAATGTAGGCAGTGATGGAGCTGTTGGTCCCACCCCTGCTGGTGTGAACATCACCAAGGACACCACCCAGCCTGAACAGAGCAGGACTGCAGATATAGAGGATGAGCTGGTTCATCACATCAACCAATCCTCAGGTAAGAGCAGCAGGCCTTGTTATTTGCTTGTATTAACCCTAAATCTCCCTCTTTAGACAACAGGAAGTTGTTTGGTGTGAAGTGGATCCAGTTCATTGACAGTGGTGGTCAACTGCAATACCATGACATCCTTCCATTGTTCATTCAAGATCCCATGGTAACAATATTTGTACTGAAGCTGTCAGAAGAGCTATCACATCACCCCACCATTGAGTACTATGGAGCAGATGGCAAGCCTGTTGGTAAACCATATCGATCATCTCTCTCTCATAAACAGATCCTTCAACACTGTCTTGGAGCAATTCACTCCCAGGACGCTCATCCTCTGATCATCGTCGTGGGAACACATCGAGATTCCAAAGATAGCTGTGCAGAAACCATCCAAGAAAAAAACCAGCAACTCAAGGCATTACTGGATCCTGACAAGTTTAATGTGCTTTACTCTGGAGAAGGGCTGATATTTGCTGTGAATGGCCTTTCCCCTGAAGATGTGGACAGACATGTTGCCCAGGTACTTAAGAAGCAAATCATGTTCATGTCACTCCAGCAGTTAATAAAAATGCCTATAGCATGGTTTGGGCTGGAGGTTGTTCTCCAAAGGTCTTCCCATGATGGTGTCTTGAGTCTTGTAGAATGTCAGGCGTCTGCTAAAAGGTTTCACATTGAAGGAGATGCATTCTCTGCTGCCTTGCACCATCTTGTCAAACACAATGTGTTCTTATATTACCCAGAGGTTCTTCCCCAGACAGTGTTCTGTGACCCCCAGGTAGTCCTCACCAAGGTGACTGAACTAGTGCAGTACCACCACAAGCTGAGGGATGGCTGTGTGGCAGTTAGAAGTAACCAGATCATGTTCAGGGACCGTGGCCTGTTGTCAGTGGAGCTACTGAGTGAGTTTAAAGGGCACTACAAAGATGGTCTGTTCACTCCACAAGATCTAGTGAAGTTGCTGGTGAGTCATGGTGCCATAGCTATGATCAGAGATGGTGAGTACTTGATGCCTGCTCTGCTGCCCCACCTGGACTCCACCCAAGTGTCCAAGTACCTTGAAAGAGGTGCCTCCCTGATGATTAGGTTCCCCCATGGCTATATTCCTAGTGGTCTGTTTTGCTGTCTTGTGGCCCATCTTTTATCCCCAACCAACCCATCTCCTTGGAAGGTGTGCATGGAAGGAGACAAGCCGTTGTGTCTGTATCGCAACTGCATCTCATTTGAGCAAAGGGCTAGTGCTGAAATTGTGACCCTTGTTGACATGTTCTCCTATATAGGAGTGCATGTTGATGAGGCTTCAAGTGAGGTGTGTAGGGAGATAAGAGGTCTTGTCCACAGTGGTATCAAGAGTGCCTGTAGTGTGCTCAAGTACCATAATGTCCAGTTAGAAGATGCCTTCATGTGTGCAGGAGCCTGTTGTACCTCAGACCCTCCTCATGTAGCTGTAGTGGTGTGTTCAAGGCACCCCAGTGAACCAGTGTACAAGTGGAGGTGTACCAGTAGAGGTGCCCAAAGGGGAGAAGTGAGTGAGGACCAGTTGATGTGGCTGGGTGGTGCAGAACAATGCCCAAGTACAATAGGTGGGTGATGTGTGTGGTAGTACCATTTGACCACCATCTGTTCCATCTCTGTGTCATGTCTATTTATAGGGACCAGGTCATCAGAACCAACAATGGAGGACCTGATGAATGATATTGCAGCTGTGGTTCCAGCCAAGTGGAGATTTGTTGGCATACAACTAAAAGTGCCCCAGAGGGACCTCGATGATATCCAGTCCCAAATGGCTGGGAAGCCAAATAGTAATCTTCATGCATTTGAAGTGATGTTGGCTAAATGGAGCACCCTTGACCCCCATCAGTACACCTGGAGCACCATTATTGGTGCTCTGGAGACACCAAGTGTTGGAGAAGTAGCACTGGCAGCTGAGCTAAGGACTAAATACTTATGTTAGATGTGCATTTATTAGAATGTGTAATGTTTATCTTCTGTCTGATCTGTTTGTCTGTAAACTTACTTTAATAACATCAAACATAACTTCCTCCTAGGGATGGGTATAAGTGTGTGTGTGTGTGTGGGGGGGGTGGGTTATTGAGGAAGGTTATGTCCATCTCTGTACAGTTCCTTTGTCCCTGGACAGTGAACCATCATTACCACACCTCATGGACAGGGTAGCAGCTGTGATTCCCCACAAGTTTGAGACAGTTGGACTTCAGCTTGGCCTCACACTAGGTGAGCTTCAAGTGATAGGTCCACACCATCCAAGCCTATCTGAACAGTTGACCTCCTGGATCATAGAGGGATCAGGTGATCCATGAAGCTGTGAAGTGTGAACAATGTACTGTACAGTCCTAGCTCTAAGCTTACTGCGGATTTTATTTTATTTTTGTATTGCTGTTTACCACAATTATTAATGTGGGCGTGATTAGAAGATATGTGGTGTGCCTGAGAGGCGATGGCTATTACCTATACTTACTTCATATCTCAGGAAAGAGGCATATGTGGCGTGGTAAGGTACGTGGCCCATTGCTAGAGGTTATGCATCAGATAAACACTTCGCTACGTCTACGTGTAAAAGCAGTTTGCTGTCCAAACTATGAACGGCATAGCATTGGTCCATTGGATAAAAGTGTGCTGACTTTCTACCTACTCGATCACTATTTATAAACTATACCAGCACGTTTAGCTCGCGCTGAACGTATAAAACTGGCCGTGATCGTGCGAGTGAAAAGTCCAGCTGTCTGTGGGGAACCACACTGACAGCTGCTACCCTATCCATGGCCGGCCAACGTTATGCCATTCATTGCATAGCAAACTGATCGCATGGTGTCGCTATATTCTGTTGCTGAAATATTTGAGCGCATAACCTCTCCAATACAACACCAGCACTGCATGCATTTATAAGTTGTCTCTGTACTTACATGCACAAGTACCTTGTTTTGGGGGAGCATTCTAGTGAGGTGGTAATGGTTGCTGTACCTATTAATAGTAACCCAACACACCCACACATCCTGTCATATTGTGGACATGTGATGCTTAGCACATGTGTGGGTATTCTGCTTAGCACATGTGTGGGTATTCTGCTTAGTACATGTGTGGGTATTCAGCTTAGTACATGTGTGGGTATTCTGCTTAGTACATGTGTGGGTATTCTGCTTAGTACATGTGTGGGTATTCTGCTTAGCAAACATTACTAGTCCACTTAAGATTTGGCTCATACTTTTCTGGAACAGTTCTGGCTTGCTCGATATCCCATATGGCAGCTTGGTGAAACAGTGCACCGTCCAAATGGTGTCAGAAATGCAGTGAGAAGTCTGGCCTTTTCAGAGAGCAGTATCTGCCATAACCCACTGTTGGTGTCCAGCTAGCTGAAGCATGTGGTGCCTCCTAGCTGTACCAAAATGGTGTCCTCCCTTGGCAGAGGACATACTTCTTACAACACACCTCCCTTCAGATGGTCCCCACACACTCACATCTCTCCTGATGTCTTTGTCATGGCCACCATTCCTACACACCTTGGGGGGTTTGGCTCTCCTACTTTGGTTATGATTCCCTTGCCCTCCATCTTGTTCAGCTCTTCTCTCACACACAGAGGTGGCAGGGGAATTGGTGGACCTCCATTGTGATGGGTCTTCCATATGTGTGCACTAGAACCCTGATAGGCTGTGAAGGAGCCCTTGTCTGGACCACCACAACAGTCCTACCTTCTTCTTCTGCCTCTCATCCTTCTTTTGATGGACATGGTTTTGCCTTAGGTGGAGATTGCTGGCCGCTGAGGTGCTTGGCTAACACGGGATATGTACGGCCTTGATTACCACAATTAAAACACTCCACGTGGAGTAAAGATGGGGTAAGGACCCCTAGTCCCCAGTCCTGAAAACACCGATGGAAAGTATGACTGTGCACAGTAGGCTTAACCCCTCCATAGCTGGGGGACCAAGATGGCTGGCCTTCAAGCCGCAGATGACCCAGATGGTGGGAGGGGCTGCCCATCTCCAGCTACTAAGCTCTCCCCAGAGCTGTCCCCACACCTCCAGTGGTTGGGGGGAGGAGGGGGGGCCCTAAGGTCTCTGTAGGTCTAGACAGCTGGAGATTCCCCCAATAACCTGTGTGTTTATTGGGAGATTGCTATCACCTCTGCTCTGGTGTACAGCTAGAAGTTAACTATTCTAGTTATTCAACTTCAATTCTGACATCCATGATGAGTTTAGTTTTGTTGGTGGTGTGCTCCAAGTACACATAGTCCACTGCCTTCAGTCCAGTGACCTCTGCTAGCCACCTTGGATAACACTGATTGCTGGGGTGTCCTTTTCCTCCAGCTATGTGGCAAATGACCTCCTTAGCTGGACATCTGGCTATTGGGGGATTGCCTCTTCCCCATCCCATACAGTGCCTTCCTCATGACCTCAGATTTCCTTCCTACTTTTGAGGTGAGGTCTTTCCATCCAGCCTGATGAGGATTGATTTCTTCTATGCTGACAGTGTCTACTTCTTTCAGCAACTGTTCTAGCTCCATGACAGCTGGTGCCATGTACTGGGTGATATGGTGCAGGGGGAGGGGGTGGAGAGTTGTGGGGGATGGGAGGGAGGGGGAGGGGCAGTGTTGGGATGATCGGAACATCAGCAGTGGGACATTTAGTAGTGGTAAGAAATTGGCAATTTTTGGCCTGGGGTAGTGAAAACTCACTGATAAGAGACAAGATTATACACCAGTTATGTCAACACACCTCTTCAATCATTTATTTATTTGGGCACAACAGTCCTCATGTGCTAACATTCAGATGAAGGGGATATCCATATATGGTCAAGGTCAACAGGCACACTCCAGCCATGAATAATGGAGGCACATTCACACACACACACACACACACACACACACACACACACACACACACACACACACACACACACACACACACACAACACAAAGGCTGCACAGGTACAAATGCACACAAATCCATCCTCCCTCCACTAGGGTGTAAGAGGTCACTTGCACACACACCTACAAAGGATACCTTAGGATCCCCTAGGGCACCATGCCCTAACATGTGGTGGTGATGCTGTATCCAGGCACCACAAGCTCAGGGATGTAGTGCTTCAAACCTGCCATCATGCCTGCATCAGTGCCAAGGCAGAAGCTGGCAGTGGACTTGGACGTGAGCTCCAGCACACACCTCCTGCTGACATCATAGCTTCTAACTGGCTCTGTGGCAAGCCTGCTGCCTTTGACCTTACAGTGACATCTCCACTTAACCCCTCCCTTCCCTCTGAAGTGGGTGTCAGCAGCAGGGGCAGCAGCAGTGGCCACTGTGCTAAGGAAGCACTCTGCCAACCATGTGAAGTGTTCTGAGCTGGGGTGGACATGCATTCCACTTGTGGTGGAGTCATATGGAGCTTGGGGCAAAGAAGCTGTTGAAGCCTTTTCATGGCTTGCACCACACCTTGCCACAGGGACCAACACCCCCAAGTCCAAGGTGGTCTTCAGCCTGTATGGCCACCTCAATATGACTCTTGTGCCAGCCCAGTGCCCAGACCCTCCTCCTACGTTTTGGCTGCTCACTCCAGGAGGGGATAGCTCCTCCTCCCCATGCCCTTTGGAACTTTGGAACTTTGGAACTTTGTAGCTGATGTGTTTTGTATATGACTTCATTAATGCACATTTTGGTATACCTCTTTGGGTACCAGATGTTATCAAAAATGTGCATATGACCAGGGGGATGCATTGGTAACAGTTCATGTGGCCTTACAGGGATTTGAATAGTTGTACTCCATGTGCCTATCAACATTATCAGTTTATGTAGCTCATGCCTCCCCCTACTGAAATAGCCTACACAACAAAATGGAGTCATCATTGGGCACCAATTTATGTGCTAACGTGGACATGGGAACCTTTAGCTTTGAGTCAAAATAACATGTCCAGAACGTGATTTAAGTCTAAGGCCTCCATATAGCAGTGCTCATTAAATAGAAGTACATGGTGGACCAAGCCACCTCCTTCACCCCCCTCCCCTCTGGCAGATGGCAGCCAACGGTGTGGACAATGGTGCCCTGTGGTTGGATCACGTGCGGGTGCCCAGGGAGGCCCTCCTGGACCAGGTGTCCCAGGTGGGCGAGGACGGCACCTTCACCAGCATGGTCTCCAAGCGTAGGGAGTGCTTCCTGGTCCTGGCCGACCAGCTCCTGAGCGGCAGGCTGTGCATGGCCTCCATGTGCATGGGCTCCCAGAAGGTAGCCATGACCAACGCCATAAGGTACTCCAGCACCAGGCTGTGCGTGGGCAAGACGGGCAAGTAGGACACCCCCATACTGCGGTACCAGCTCCAGCAGAGGGCCCTGGTCCCCCTCCTGGCCAACATCTATGCCCTCAACATGGGCCTGAACCACGCCAAGGACAGGTATGCAGCCCAGCACCCCAACATGTCTGCTGAGGAGAACCTGGAGGTGTTGCTTCTCTGCTGCATCTTCAAGACCATGGTCACCTGGAACAACGAGCAGGTGGCCACCGTCGGGAGGGAGAGGTGTGGGGGGGGGGGGGGCAGGGCTACCTGTCCGCTAACCGCCTAGGGGAGTGCATCACCTGGTCCCACGCGGGGCTCACGGCCGAGGGGGACAACCGCGTCCTCATGCAGAAGGTGAGCAAGGAACTTATGACCACGGTCAAGCCCGCGGAGGTGAAGAGGTTTGCGGCCTTGTCCAAGCTCCCCCTAGCCCTGCACTCCCCTGGCGTTGGGGACCACCGGGGACCCCACCTCCCAGGCCGTGCAGACTGTCCTACTGCAGGGGAGGGAGAAGTACCTCCTGCACTCCTTGTTCTTAAAGATGGGTCTGGGGCTGAGGAACGTGCCCAAGGAGCAGAAGGGGGAGGAGGTGTTCCAGGTTAGGATGATGGAGGAGAGCGACCATGTTCAGCACACAGCACATGCCTATGGAGAGGGTGTGGTCAATGACGCCATGCTACGGGCCATCAAGGACGCAGACCCTGACATCCAGGGGGTGCTGGAGTCACTTCGGTCCCTGTACTGCTTGTCCAGATTTGAGACCTGGATGGGGTGGTACCTCTCGGAGGGACAGCTGAGCCCCTCTCAGGCCCAGGCCATCACCCGACGCTCCAGGGAGCTGTGTGCTGAACTGGCCAGTCAAGCTATAGAGCTGGTGAATGGGTTTGGTGTCCCAGAGCACATGCTGAGGTCCTCTATTGCCCACGATTGGGTGGCCTTCAACGAGAGGGACACTCAGGGTGAGATTCTGAATGATGAAGAACGACGGCAGTATCCAGAGTTTGTGCCCCTCTCACCTCAGTAGTGGGGGGTGGGGTTAATTGCTAAGGGGGAGGGGAGGGGCTTGTGATGTGTAATTTCTATGTCATGTAGCATGTTATGTCAGAGGCTGTCTTGCAACAATATCTGACCAATCAGGATGCATTGTGAAGTCCACCTGTCAGCAGGGCTGCAGTTTGTTTGACTCCTGGAGAATTGTAGAACCTAGTGCTATGGTTTGGTAAGATTAAAGTTTGTACCAAATTTCCCAGAAAGCCACAAAAGCGTTAGTCTAGAGGTATTGCATGTGGGGGAGGGGCTGAGAGGTATTGCATGTGGGGAGGGGCTGAGAGGTATTGCATGTGGGGGAGGGGCTGAGAGGTATTGCATGTGGGGGAGGGGCTGAGAGGTATTGCATGTGGGGGAGGGGCTGAGAGGTATTGTATGTGGGGGCGGGGCTGAGAGGTATTGTATGTGGGGGAGGGGCTAAGAGGTATTGTATGTGGGGGCGGAGCTGATCGGTACACTATGTAGGGGCGAAGCTGAGGGTACATCATGTGGGGGCGTGGCTGAGGGTACGTCATGTGGGGCGTGGCTGAGGATGCATCATGTGGCACAACCACCCCACTAGTTGGTTACATGCAAATGATTTTTCAGAAAACGTTGACAATAAATTAATACCAACAGAATAATTATGTATACATTATCCCAAGTCACCAGGATGAATATGTGAAGCTTAACTGTTTGCAGTTTTGCAAGAATGGAACCTTTCAGCATAGAACTGTGGAGTGCACATGTAATGGTTCAATTTCATCATACCTCCAGTCTGCTGTTGAAGCTTGTCATAAGGTCTACCAGTGCACACAATGGTTGGGACATCTGGACCTGTGTGGGGGACTGAGTACACTATCCCATGCACTGGCCACTAATACCAGGTAATCCTATTGTAGTGGCCATCCCTCTGGCTGCCTTGGTATTCTTGGATACTGTCTGCTTCTCTGAAGGAGTAAGGATGTTTTCTACTGGAGGCTCACATGCATCACTTCACTGCATTGGAGCTGGCTTCTGTGGTAGTTTACGTGGACTGTTATAGTTATTGTTCCATCTGTGATTTGGTTCATTAATAATCCACTTACCTTCCCATCTGTTAGCATCCTTGATGAAGGAGTAGACAGTTGGACATGGCACCACCTTAAATGAACCTTATAGCTTAACCCCCCCACCCTGAGAGGGGTCCATGGCATGTGCAAGTGAAGGTGGAAGAACATCCTTTTGGGCCAAAGCTACATTTGAATGTTGTTCTTGTTTGGATTTGTGGACTTTGGCTTTGGCAGAATGTTGGTCTTGAAGGATATCATATCCATATTTATCATCCTGCTTTATGATAAGGTGCACAGATTGTATTTCCAACTTTGTATTTAAATACATCTCACTCCCTTTCAATCACACACACATACATACACACACTCAACACACACTTACACACACACACACACACCACACTCACACACACACACACACTCACACACACGCACACACACACACACACACACACACAATGACCACACTATTATCACGAAGACTTTTCTAACAGCTGGACAAAGTTTGCAGGCACGATACCAGTCTGGTCTCCTTTCGTACAGATGTACCACTCGTGATTGATCTGCTCCTTCAATATCAAGATGTCTCACTTCTGGAAGGGCAACTCATCGGCTTCTTCTGCAACATGGTTGAACATGGCTTCCACCATCCTGATAGGGGGAGGGGCTAGATAAGGTCAAAGGTGACAGTGGGCGGGGCTCACCTCAGTGGTGGTACCTCAACAGGAGGGGGAGGGGCTGGTGATTTTGATGATGTCACTGGCTTGGGACCACACCCCCTGCATAAAGATGATAAAGGATTGTTAGGGTTAGCTCAACAGAGGATATACTCACTTCCCCCCCCCCCCCCCCCCCCCAATCAGATATCCCCTGCTAGGCCGGCCCAAGGGGTTGACCGTTGGGTCATCTCCCTTCTGCAACCAATTGTCTGACAGCATCTCCCCCATGTCCACAGCATCTTCCCCATGTCCACAGCATCTCCCCCATGTCCACAGCATCTCCCCCATGTCCACATCTCCCCCATGTCCAAAGCATCTCCCCCATGTCCACAGCATCTCCCCCATGTCCACAGCATCTCCCCCATGTCCACAGCATCTCCCCCATGTCCACAGCATCTCCCCCATGTCCACAGCATCTCCCCCATGTCCACAGCATCTCCCCCATGTCCACAGCATCTCCCCCATATCCACAGCATCTCCCCCATGTCCACAGCATCTCCCCCATGTCCACAGCATCTCCCCCATGTCCACAGCATCTCCCCCATGTCCACAAACTCCCACCATCATATCCTCTCTGGCAGCTTCTTAGGGACTGGGGCCATCCCTTGCCCTACATAGATGCCTTGCTCAGCTGTGTGCGTTAGTGCATCTGGGGGGTTCCCCTGTCCCACAGGTGGTAAGCCATCTATCAAAATAGCCTCATCTCGTGAGTGGGCACCTCAGCTGGCTGGGTTGTCGGGACCTCTACATCCACCAGTGCTGAGGTTGATGGCATGTCCCCAAATCCTATGATGACAAAAGATCCAAACTGAATCACCAACCAAATGTGTCCTCACACACCACGAGGTATTTCTTCTGACTGCACATGTGTTAGGTACCTCCCACATTAACCTAGGTTAACTCGCTTACCTTCATGTAAAAGATTGTATGGCACCTGCCCCATTATTAAGACTAAGACCACACCCCTCCATCTTAAGACCACACCCTCTATCACTATGACCACACCTCCATACCTGGTAGACATTTTTTTGAGCCAACTAGATGTGCTCAGAGACAGAGATCCCAAGAGTTTACTAACACTTGCTTGTTTCCCATAGCGACCTTTAGCACCAGCTGAGGCAGTATCACATGGTATTGTGGTACCTGAAGAATCCACATCTTTTTTAGGGGGAGGGGCACCGAATGCGGGGGAGGGGCACCGGAGGGGTACCAGAAGTAATGGAGGGGCACTAGATGTGGGGGAGGGGCACCGGATGGGCAGTATTCCAAGGTTGCCCTTCCTTCTTCGTTTATTACATACCTACTAACGTAGGTCTGTAATAATGAATGCATAATTTCCATAGTTTTCTTGCTATTTACTAAATTGCTGTCTACAAATCCTACATCACCAATATATCTTGTATAATCCTTTAAAAAGAGGCTGGGCCCTGGGGCGTCCCTCGTGATATAATGTGAGAGGCGCGTCCCCTTCCGTACATACGTACCTCCCGCAGCAAGCAAATCCACAAGATGAACCGCCCCTAGCTCAAATACAAAGGATTACGCAATACTGCCAATAGGATCGCCCTGTGTGGTGCCTTCCAAGCTTAATAAATATAATTACTAAGGGAGATTTTACGTTTCTAGAATTTGGCAAGAAACGAATATGATCACTAAAATATACCTTTAAAAAAAACACCTTTTAACCTTAACTTCCCAGGTCCAGACCAATATTTGAAAATTCATAATAAATAGAAACGCAGTTTTTTGGCATCCATTTCTCTACTGTTGCTTGATGTGTCTATCGTGCTAAATTTACCAATTGTCAGTCTATTTTTAAATCACACCCTTGGTTACACGATGCAAATAAACAGATACGGTTTTAAAAATGCATTATATTTAATTGTCACAGAAAAAAGTACGACAGGTATAACTTTTTTTTTGAATGTTTTTTTTTGCATGCGCTACTTCATACATTCTATCGCAGTGTTTTTACTCTAATTGGTTTTGCCATTTTTACCGAAAACGCACTATACGTATTCAAGATTTTGTCCATTCACTTGGCTATTCCCGCAACATGCATATGCGTCTGACAAATACCTATCGTTCAAAGCTTGTGGAGCTAGCTAGCAATTTCCAAATCTATAATGTACCTTTTAATATGCTTAGTGCAAAAGACCTGTCTTACTGCCCCCTTCTTTTAGCATGTTGCTCTGATCTTCCCAACATTACTTGTTGGTACTTTAAGTGGCTTTACGCAAATACATATCTTTTAGCAATGCAGCACTGATTGTATTTGACAATCTTTAAAGATCTGCAAGAAAGTAAAAATACTTTCTGAATTAATACTGAACCACTTCTACAGTTCAATTAGATTTTTGTTTGTTCTTTGATCATATGAATTTGCTAAAAATTAATTTTTACTTGCGTAGGACGATAATCCCAGGAGTATGACGATGGGCCGGGATTAAAGGTTAAAAAATACAATTTAGTAAAACTGTACCGACCACATCTTTAACGTTTAATCTCCAGGAAGAAATCACTATTTAAATCAAGACCATCTGATCATGTGACTTGGAGGTCATAGCCCCTCCCTCTTAACTGACCATCTGATCAAGTATAAAATCTCACTTATTGCGAAGTACATTGCAAAAATTAAAACTGAATTAGGATTTGAATATTTCCTATTGGAAGTTGAGACAGTTTACCTACATTTATTGGCACGTATGTACTCAGTACCGTTTTCGATGATGACTTTTAAGGTGTTTTTGAAAATGTTATACTTCCGCGACCACATATTCGTTTCTTTCCAAATTCGACAAACATATTGCCCCATCCCTTGCATAGTACGATTTTGATGTCACTGGACCGCTGGCTGTATCCGGCAAATCTTAATCACTAGTAGGAAAATGTTGTCCAAATAAACGTTGAGTTTTCGCATTACCTTTACAGCGCGTCAAACTTAATGCAGCGGTGAACCATTTTATAAATTTACATACGTGCCACACCTCCATTTCTACGTGGCGGCCACGTGGAATATACTTTAACAGACAGTTCAGAAAGGCTCGACAAGCGAATCAGAAGATAACTCTGATGAGGGATCTGAGCACCGAATTAGACGAGGATGGAGAGGAAATATAAATCGTGATTTTATTACAGGTCTGTACTATCTCTATATATATCTATTTATTCAGTAAAACGGTACCGACCACATCTTTAAGGTTTAACATATCTCCAGGAAGAAATCCTTATTTAAATCAAGACTACGAAATGAGTGGCCATTGCATTGCTTGATTTAGTGGTTTGAATAACGCCCCTGGTCTTGTATGAAATGTAGACGTTGGTGCATACCCTTTACCCCTCTCAAATATAATATTAACTATCAGAACTACGCATACATGCAACAATGACACTATATCACACTATATCCATTCCCCTCACGGCAATTGAATTTGGTGCTTAATTTGTGAGATTGCATCTCGTTAGTATCCAACTGATATCCGAATGGAGTTGGCTGCGTATAACGTTGTCTTTTGTCGTATTCTTTCTTTCCATACGTTGTGCCTTGATGTACATTGTAGCCCCTCCCTCTTAACCATCTGATCATGTGACCTGGTGGAGGTCATAGCCCCTCCCTCTTAACCATCTGATCATGTAACCTGGAGGTCATAGCCCCTCCCTTTTAAACCACCTGATCATGTATAAAATCTCACTTATTGCGAAGTACATCGCAAAAATTAAAAATTAAATTAGGATTTGAATATTTCCTATTGGAAGTTGAGACAGTTTACCTACATTTATTGGCACATATGAACTCGGTACCGTTTTCGATGATGACTTTTAAGGTGTTTTTGAAAATGTTATACTTCCGCGACCATACATTCGTTTCTTTCCAAATTCGGCAAACATATTGCCCCATCCCTTGCATAGTACGATTTTGATGTCACTGGACCGCTGGCTGTATCCGGCAAATCTTAATCACTAGTAGGAAAATGTTGTCCAAATAAACGTTGAGTTTTCGCATTATCAAACTTAATGCAGCGGTGAACCATTTTATAAATTTACATACGTGCCACACCTCCATTTCTACGTGGCGGCCACGTGGAATATACTTTAACAGACAGTTCAGAAAGGCTCGACAAGCGAATCAGAAGATAACTCTGATGAGGGATCTGAGCACCGAATCAGACGACGATGGAGAGGAAATATAAATCGTGATTTTATTACAGGTCTGTATTATCTCTGCTTGGGGATGTTAGCGTGTGCTTTATGAAGTGTTTTTTTTATACCTAAATATTGACAATTACACATTTCTTTTACATGGAATCGTACCTTAGCCGTCCGTTTAATTATTAAACACTAAACATTTTTAGAAATGGAGATGTGGCGCGTGTGTAAAAATGGTTCACCGCTGCACCATAGATTAAAGACCTTACGGAACGGGATTGGAAACGCAATACATTGCAATGCAGTGACACTGTTCCGCGTAAATATGACGTCATACACTGTTTGTAGTGAAAGAAACCACCACACATCTGTGTAACTTCAAAATCCCATCGGGTCCTTTTCCCGGAAACCTGCATGTCCAAAAGCCAATGCATAACATATTAAACGTACAGCCTCTGTTAGGAGATTCTCCTAACAGAGGCTGTACGTCTCAGATCAGAACATACCAGTTGGAAGAAGTGTCTCTACTAGTACTGTTAACAGACATTTAATTGGCTCAGCTGCTGCTTCAGGTTGGCCACTCTTGCCCTCACCCAGACGTCAATGCCGATGGACGCAGTCAGACTGAGCAGTGCATTTGGCATTTACGTATTGCCTGGTTCTTGATAACCGTCCTTGTCGGTGCATCCAGTATCGGCAATGCACAAGAAGAACGCGTTTATCAATTAATGTAGGCGTATACAAAACCTAGTATCTTTCGAACGAACACTAGCAAAAATTTGCAGCACGCACCACGCCACCCATCGACCTTTCTAGTTGTTGAAAAAGCTTTAGTGTTGTATCGCGAGTCTACAAGAGAACGAGAGCCAATAGAGGTCAAAAAGGCGTAAATTTGACTTTGAAGCTCTGTATCTTTATAACCATTACAGCTACACGTTTGCAACCTACCCTACGCCACACGACCGTCTCTGCCCTTGCTACACAACTAGTTTATAACCCTTACACCTGTTCCACATTGCCACAGTAAGGCTAGAGAAAATGTCACTTCCGATTCGCAAGGCTAAATCCAAAAAAAATAAATTAAAATTAGGATTTGAATATTTCCTATTGGAAGTTGAGACAGTTTACCTACATTTATTGGCACGTATGAACTCGGTACCGTTTTCGATGATGACTTTTAAGGTGTTTTTGAAAATGTTATACTTCCGCGACCATACATTCGTTTCTTTCCAAATTCGACAAACATATTGCCCCATCCCTTGCATAGTACGATTTTGATGTCACTGGACCGCTGGCTGTATCCGGCAAATCTTAATCACTAGTAGGAAAATGTTGTCCAAATAAACGTTGAGTTTTCGCATTACCTTTACAGCACGTCAAACTTAATGCAGCGGTGAACCATTTTATAAATTTACATACGTGCCACACCTCCATTTCTACGTGGCGGCCACGTGGAATATACTTTGACAGACAGTTCAGAAAGGCTCGACAAGCGAATCAGAAGATAACTCTGATGAGGGATCTGAGCACCGAATCAGACGACGATGGAGAGGAAATATAAATCGTGCATGATTTTATTACAGGTCTGTACTATCTCTGCTTGGGGATGTTAGCGTGTGCTTTATGAAGTGTTTTTTTATACCTAAAAATTGACAATTACACATTTCTTTTACATGGAATCGTACCTTAGCCGTCCGTTTAATTATTAAACACTAAACATTTTTAGAAATGGAGATGTGGCACGTGTGTAAAAATGGTTCACCGCTGCACCATAGATTAAAGACCTTACGGAACGGGATTGGAAACGCAATACATTGCAATGCATTGACACTGTTCCGCGTAAACATGACGTCATACACTCCCATCGGGTCCTTTTCCCGGAAACCTGTCCAAAAGCCAAATCTCCTACTATGCATAACATATTAAACGTACAGCCTCTGTTAGGAGATCAGAACATACCAGTTGGAAGAAGTGTCTCTACTAGTACTGTTAGGCTCAGCTGCTGCTTCAGGTTGGCCACTCTTGCCCTCACCCAGACGTCAATGCCGATGGACGCAGTCAGAGCACTGCATTTGGCATTTACGCATTGCCTGGTTCTTGATAACCGTCCTTGTCGGTGCATCCAGTATCGGCAATGCACAAGAAGAACGCGTTTATCAATTAATGTAGGCGTATACAAAACCTAGTATCTTTCGAACGAACACTAGCAAAAATTTGCAGCACGCACCACGCCACCCATCGACCTTTCTAGTTGTTGAAAAAACTATTTAGAAGCTTTAGTGTTGTATCGCGAGTCTACAAGAGAACGAGAGCCGATAGAGGTTCAAAAGGCGTAAATTTGACTTTGAAGCTCTGTATCTTTATAACCATTACAGCTACACGTTTGCAACCTACCCTACGCCACACGACCGTCTCTGCCCTTGCTACACAACTAGTTTATAACCCTTACACCTGTTCCACATTGCCACAGTAAGGCTAGAGAAAATGTCACTTCCGATTCGCAAGGCTAAATCCAAAAAAATAAATTAAATTAGGATTTGAATATCTCCTATTGGAAGTTGAGACAGTTTACCTACATTTATTGGCACATATGTACTCGGTACCGTTTTTGATGATGACTTTTAAGGTGTTTTTGAAAATGTTATACTTCCGCGACCATACATTCGTTTCTTTCCAAATTCGAGAAACATAATGCACCATCCCTTGCATAGTACGATTTTGATGTCACTGGACCGCTGGCTGTATCCGGCAAATCTTAATCACTAGTAGGAAAATGTTGTCCAAATAAACGTTGAGTTTTCGCATTACCTTTACAGCACGTCAAACTTAATGCAGCGGTGAACCATTTTATAAATTTACATACGTGCCACACCTCCATTTCTACGTGGTGGCCACGTGGAATATACTTTGACAGACAGTTCAGAAAGGCTCGACAAGCGAATCAGAAGACTGATAACTCTGATGAGGGATCTGAGCACCGAATCAGACGACGATGGAGAGGAAATATAAATCGTGCATGATTTTATTAGAGTGCTCCCGGGTATTATGACGAGCCTTGTATTATGACGAACGATAATCGGATTTTTAAATATTTCGTGAAGTATGTATTTAAAGGATAAAACAAGTGTTTTGCATTGTATGCACATGTGTTTCCTACAGTTTTTTTTTTAAATGGCCTTCTTTGGACCTTCCATTGTGAAGTTACAAGTCGATATGTCGCACCCCCTCGAAAAAATGTATTCTAAAATCAGTCACGTTTTCTTACGTATTGCAGAAACTACACGTCATTTCCAACAATGCAGGGCGGAATAGCTCCCGAAAGTTTCGGCGACTCGATTAATGTCGAAAACCTGCGATGCTGAGCGTTCTGGAGCTCGTAGTAGCTGAACGGTAACTAATATCGCTTAATTTGTTGTGGGTGATTTTGAGGTTTGCTTTAAATTTTAGCAAAAACGACGACCGTATCAAAGCTTCATCATACGTTGTTAAACATGCCCTAAAGTGTAGATTCTGTTTTTATTAGTTTCAGCCTAGAAATGCAAATAGCCAGGTAGCTGTATGTCAAAATGTACGACCCGGTAGAGACGCACCTCATTATAGATCGATATGAATTTCACAATTAGCCACAAGGCAGCACAATCAGTAAGATAGCATAGCTCTGAATCTATAATCTTCCAGGGCTGTCGTTTGGCGCGTGCTCAGATGTCTTCTCACGCGCACGGTATACATGTACGTGGTCGATCAAAGCATGACCCATGCAGCACTAATTCACCACGCGCTGCAACGCGTTGTATCAGTTGAGAGCCTAAATGCCATTGCAAAGGCTGCAGGCATCCCAGAGGCAACTCTTGAGACGATACAAACATCCAGAGACAATTGACCGGTGTGAGTGGCCCACCGACAATTCTTTTAATCGACATTATATTATTAGCCTGACGTCACTACTTTACTTTTTTTCACATACATCTACAGCTTTATAAATGTATGCAATGCTGGGCTAATGCCATAGGTTCTATGAAATGTTGATGTGATTGCGGGTTGACTGTCAAAGCAGCTATGGCAACTGTAAACCGCTTTTGAATTATGCTTTTATTCGTCATATTAGGCGGACTAAAACTGCACTTGCATTTTCTCTAATATCTTTTACGCGATGCAGATTTTTTATACAAATAGGCTGTACAGTACCTGGTAATTGGTAATCAATTGTATTTGAGCAAAAAACAGGCACTAAACACCTTTAGCGCGTAACTTATATTGCAACAAAGTGCAAAATTCGTCTTAATTACCCCTAGCACTCTACAGGTCTGTACTATCTCTGCTTGGGGATGTTAGCGTGTGCTTTATGAAGTGTTTTTTTATACCTAAAATTGACAATTACACATCAAGTTTCTTTTACATGGAATCGTACCTTAGCCGTCCGTTTAATTATTAAACACTAAACATTTTTAGAAATGGAGATGTGGCACGTGTGTAGAAATGGTTCACCGCTGCACTTAGTTTGACACTATAAGTCTCGCTTTAAGTGCCTTTAACCATCGCTGTAAAGGTATCACGAAAAGTCACCGGTCGTTTGTTTGGACATGCACCATTCTCCTTGATTGATTAAAATTGGGAATGTTAAGTATTTTCGGTTATGGAGTTATAATGATAAGCCGGTTTTAACTCCGTGACCTATCAGGCCTCGGATACAGCCAGCGGGGGGATGCTATAACATCAAAATCGTATCGTATGCACATAAGCCATAAGGGGTGGGGCAATACGTTTATAGAATTTGGCAAGAAACCAATATATGATCGCTGAAAAAAAAAAAACCTTTATGGCAAATAATATTCAGTCATCATATATAAAAAGACATCTTTAACCTTTAAAATCTCCAGGAAATCACAAGATCGAAATGAGTGGCCATTGCATTGCTTGATTTAGTGGTTTGAATAACGCCCCTGAAATATAGACATTGACGCGTTCAAATATAATATTATTGTCATGCGTCTGACGCTTAGCTATCAGAACTACACATACATGCAACGATGACACTATCACACTATATCCCCTCACGGCAATTGAGTTTGGTGCTTTGTGAGACTGCATCTGCCTCAGGTGGAACCGGTGTCGTAGGAAATTCTGTCCCCCCCTCCCCGGATATTATAACCTAGGGTATAATGTCCCCCCGGACATTATATCCTAGGTTATATTGTCCCCCCGGACAATATAACCTAGGATATAATGTCCCCCTCTGGTTTAAAGTGTCCCCCCAGGGGGACTGTCATTCCTAGGATATAATGTCCCCCCTATAGGAATTTGTCTTCGAGCGCCGCTAGCATTCTACCAGATCTACACACAATCTACACGCCACATCTCTTTTAAATCAAGAAATGAATCATCATAATAGATAACAAAATTCTATTCACATATGCTGCACAACCATTTTCTCCTTTTCTGCTTCCACACAGAAGCTGGAATGGTTTCACACTCGTGGAACTATTCTTGACATCCATCGCACTGTGCCATCCGGCCAAATTCTGGAAGCGGAAGCCTACATCTGCAAAATATATCCACTTCTATGTTTCTAGAAGGAGATCGTCGAGGTTGTCTGATAACGTTTCCTGGGAAAACGGTCATTGTTCCATTAGTAAGGCATTCCAGTAGATGTTTTCTCATTAATGACTGGTGATACGTAAACGTAGTAGGACATACTTTGCTGCAAAGGGAAGTAGCAAAAGCTAATGCAAACACTCCACAATCACTTGAGCCATTTTGTCTTTGTACTGGTTTTATCCTCAAAGTAATTTTCTTATCTTGAGAGCGTATTAATGAACAGATGATTACAGTCAAAAATGTTTACATTCCCTGATGTACACTGAATATTTGAGACAGTTATCCAATGGTTATTGTTCACGTGCAATACCTGTACAAATTCCCTTCTTTCCATCTGAAATGCCAATATCTCTCCTAATGTTGTTACTTGTAGGCCTCCAATGTGTGGGAAAGCTTCTTTAATGAGTTTCTGTCCAGCATTAATGATGCTATCAGTGATCCATTTTCCATTTAAAATACATTTGTAGTCAGTAATAAGTAAATTCAATGAAGGAATCCAAGACTGGCATGATATGTTGTGTGAGTTATCTAGCACAGAAGATAACGTAAGCATACAACAGGAATTAGTATCATGTAACTTATATGTATTGGCTAATGGTGTACAAGCTAAGGCAGGTATGAAGGGGCAAGTGGAAACAGGTTTTTAGACAACATATACAAGCACTCTAAACAGCTATAAAGTATCCACTTACCGTGCAGAGATGTGTGCCTACTCTGACTGGAAAGAATAGTTTCGTGCATCTTAGGTTCTTCAGTGACAACAGGCATCATACTTTTTTTTACATTATCAGACTGGTTCGGAAATGAACTGAAAGGCTGTACATGTTGCATGGATGAAGTGGATTGATGCTGAGGTGATGTCAAACCAAAATTTGGTTGCGCATTATGTCTACACAGTGTAAACCGCTTTGGTATGTCATAGCTACCTATTGTTTTGTTTAGATCAGTTTCATATGTATTTTTTATTTATTTTATATTCTCATATGTATTGTTTTGTTGTTTCTACTAGTTAAAATATAAAATTTAAACAAATGTGAGTTAAGGATCATTCTATACCAATAGAGCAGTTGAGGGATACACTCAACAGGCCAAAAAATATCACAAACACATGTGCATGGCAAGTGCTTCCTACATTTACCACTGGGATTCATAAAATAAATGCAGAGGCATTATTAATACTGACATGTTATATCCTTATGGGGTTTGAAATACCTGGCTCCAAACGTTAGGCTTGATAGGAATAGGATGTAATGCAGCATCCACTTTCACAAATTTAGCGTCATTTGTACGTTGGCATACATCACATGTCAATAAAAATCTGCGGATGTCATCACCCATATTCTTCCAAAAAAATCTGGAGCAAATTTTCTCAAGGGTCTTGTCTCTTCCAAGGTGTCCTCCTCCTATATGATTATAAATGCCGAAAGCGTGGAGACGGCGGTTAATAACACAATGAGAGCTACATCCTCATTATACAAAAGCATTATAATTTACCTTCAGTGGAGGCGTGGCAACTTTTCATGATCCGACAGCGTTCTTCTTTCGTGTTAACCACCCGGCGCCATACTCGATCACCATCTTGCACGTTTGCGGAATAAAAAAGGATACCACCACTGTCTACTTTGTAATTTTCCTGTGCTTTTCTTCGGTATGAACGTTTCTGGACCTTGGATAATCCTGAAGGATAGCACCCCAACAATAAAAATTCCACCAAGGCGTCATATAGTCATCCATAATGCTCTACTGAAGTGTGAATCATCCACGAGGTTGGGCGCGCATGCGTAATTTGCATGCGCGTAAAAGAGGGGTGGGGGACATTATATCCTAGGAATGGCAGTCCCCCTGGGGGGGAGGGGGGGGGGGGGGGGGGGGGGGGACACTTAAAACCAGAGGGGGACATTATATCCTAGGATATATTGTCCGGGGGGACAATATATCCTAGGATATAATGTCTGGGGGGACATTTTTTTCCAGGGGGACAGCCATTCCTCCGACACCTGAAGTCCCCCATGGCCTTCTGGGTCCTACTCAGCTCCTCCTTCTGCATGCGGAGGTACTCCTTCACCACATTCATTGACTTATATACAATCAACGGGTGGTACTCTGTCAATCGCATGTGACGGTGATTCGATGTTGCGTATTTGCCGATGTCAATGCTCTTTTGGTCTAAATCGCTGTATATGCGTATGGTCCTTTTTAAAAAGCGGCTGGGCTCACTCGTGATATAATGTGAGGGGCGCGCCCCCTTCCGTATATACGTACCTCCCGCAGCAAGCAAATTCACAAGATAAGAAAGATGACACTTTTCAAGATGTTGAAAGTTTTTCGAGATGTTAGATGGGAGATGTTGATTATGAATGGCCAAATGCATTTGTAGCAACTACTTAATAACTGCTTCAGTCTTTGGAGATTCGTATGGCGACTTCGCTTCCATGAGCTGCATGCATAGTTGGGCGTAGCCCGACCTTCGCGTACTTCCGGCAATACGCGAAGGTCGGGCTACGCCCAACTACTGCATGCATGCATGGTGACATGACACTGCGCATGCGCAGTTCTTTCCTTAAAAGGAAGGAGCGCTTACGTCTGTTCATTCTGAGCAGTTGTTCGATAAATAAATAGTTGTTAGGTAGAAACTCTTTTTGTAGACTTTTTGTTTGTGTTTGTCAGTGGAAATTATAAGGTGAGCGTTTCTGTCTCGTGACGTGGTAGCAAGTTTGTGCCTGTAGCTAAGCCTTTGGTACTATTACCAAGCCTTTTGGTTGTGTACTGCAAAAGGAGCGAGAAAAAGTTGCGGGTAGTGATAGGAGAGCAGTTTTTGGTGTTTTTCCTAGTTGTATTGTGGTGTTGGAGGTCCCCGCAGCTACCCAAGGTGTGTGGGAGGGCAGTAGTGGTGTGCGCGTGTCAACTTTATAGCTGTAAATGCTTATCTAGAGAAGCCAACAGGTCTACGCCTTCTTTTTCACGTAGTAAAGTAGTAAGTAACGTATCTAGGTGTGTGTGGAGCACACACGAGCTGCAATCAAACGCCAACGTTATACCACATAGCCAAGGCCATTGATAGCCTCGCCATTGGCATGAAAATCACTTCCCATTAGCCTGAGGTAGCCAGCCTAGCCATTAGGCATAGCTTGAGAGCCTCGTGGTGCGAGGTAGCCAATATGGCCTAGTGTAGTGCTCGAAATGCTCTGTTTGGGATGTCCCCGTTCGGCCATAAGAGGCCTCCTTACCTGTGGCCATGAAGCAGGTAGCCGTTGGTAGTGTGCAATGTAGTAAAGAGAAGCGTGAAGTGTGTGTGGTGTGGACCTGTTGTGCGTACGAGCTAGCTAGGTCCCCAAACGAAGGTGGTGCTGTCTGTGAATTAACTATTAATAATTTCTTTTCTTTAGAACATAAAAATGTTTCATTTTGAAAGATGTGAAAATACACCAGAGCGAGGTGGTCGAGGGTATGGTGGTGGTCTGGTGGAGGTGGAGGGTAGGGTTGTGTGGGGACGAGGAGTAGGAGGAGGAGGAGTGTACAGGCTAGAGGAGGAGGATAAGTGGAAGAGATGGACTGGTGGTGTTGAGGAAGGGGCCACACTAGTACTGTGTGGTGGAGAGTTAGTGGCCGTGGGGGGTAGTAAGAATGGTGTGCGTAGTAAGAATGGTGTGCGTAGTAAGAAGGTGATGGTGTGGAGAGGAGGGAGGTGGTCCCTCATGTCAAACATGTTGGTAGGGTGTTGGGGGTCCTGTGTAGTTAGTGTTGGTGGAGGTGGTCTGGTGGTGATGGGAGGGCTAGGTGATGGGTTCAAGGACTTGGCTGATGTCCAAGTCTTTGATGGGAAGACACAGACCTGGCACTTTGGACCATCACTACCTAAGCCATGTTGGCACATGTCAGCAGTGGTCCATGGAGACCTGGTCTTCGTGATGGGAGGTGGGGACTACATGGCCACAGCTGTGTGGTGTGCCAACATCAATGACCTGGTGAGCCACTGAGCATTGTGTAGCATCTCTGTCCCTTTGTTTAGCGTGTGTGTAGCTGACCCGTGGGGCACACACACCACGCACCTAGCGCGTGGACGCTTCCTGCAACACACGCACGCTCAGCGTGGTCCTACACACACGCACACGTGTGCACACACGTCGCGCGCGTCCACACCACACACACAGTGTGGACGCTCGCTGTAGTAGCTCTACTGGTGGAGACGCACACACGCACAAGCGTCTCCATCGTGTGCACACCATGCACGCTGACGTTAGAGCTGTGTAGTTGATGTGTGGTGTGTGCTTCACACATGGGCACACACACCAATGATGTCCACACATGCACACTATGTGTACCCAGTGGTGCACATATCCACATGACTGCTTGTACATCACTCATCTTTAATGTGCATCCTCACACACACACACACACACACACACACACACACAGATTGCTGTACAGTCACACGAAGACACACTGCAATCTACCTGGAGAAAGCTACCATATGTACCATACAGTAATTCAGCTGTATGTGTGGTTGATGGTGTACTCCTTGCCATTGGAGGCTGGGATAGATCACAGAAGACCTCTGCCATCTATGCCCTCCACCCTGTTGATCAGAAGTGGCAGCATGTTGGAGACATGCCATTTGAGTGTTCAGGTGTAGACACTCTACTGCTGTCAGGAGGAAGGCTGTTGGTGGTTGATGGGCTCAGTCAGAGGGTCTTGAGGGTCACTGTGGAAGGTAAGCCATGCAAGTGTTATGGTCAGTACTACTAACCAGACTATTTTCAGGTCTGGCTATGGTCTTCCCTAGTCCTTTGAACACAGTGAGGACAGATGAGAGGTGTGTGAATGTTTGGGTGTGCCTGTGGGGGTGTTGATGGTGGTGATGTGCCCTAGAGTACACATGGTATGTTTGGAAATACAAAAGTGCACATATACACATCCAATCCATCACTAGACATGTGATGTGTGACAACTCATGTTTGTTTAAGTGTGTACAAGGTTATTAGTAGGAATAATATAGGACCAAGGGATATCTATCTTGCTGTAGTACTGCCATGAGCTATACACAAGATTGTCCACCTTGTTGTGAACATATTAGATAATTCAAGCATCCAAGTAGAGTGGAGCATCCTTAATTCAGTATACTGTGGGGATGGGGGCTATGTGGCTAGCCACCTTCTATATATCTGATTTGATACCTTCATTCAGGAGGCTCTATGAGGAGGCCATGACCAAGGGATATGTGGAAACTTCAGTGACCAAGTGTCTCATCCTTGGAGCTGCTGGTGTTGGCAAGACTCACCTCAAACACCTCCTTCTCAAGAAGGACCATCCAAAGCAACGTGTCAGTACAGGACTGGCTGACAACCCTGTTAGAGCCATCTCCTTCACTCTGGCTGGTGTGGGTGGACAAGAGGAGGATGACTGGTTTGTGGTTGAAGATGACAAGGCACTGATGAGTGTTATTGGAGGAACCATCAAAGGTGGTGTATCCATGGCACCATCATTGGCTGATGTGGTGAGCACTCTCCCAAAGATTGCCATAGACCCTTCCAATATAGCCAGTGATGGAGCCCCTGCTGGTGTGAACATCACCAAGGACACCACCCAGATTGAACAGAGCAGGACTGCAGATATAGAGGATGAGCTGGTTCATCACATCAACCAATCCTCAGGTAAGAGCAGCAGGCCTTGTTATTTGCTTGTATTTAACCCTAAATCTCTTCATGTAGACAACAGGAAGTTGTTTGGTGTGAAGTGGATCCAGTTCATTGACAGTGGTGGTCAGCTGCAATACCATGACATCCTTCCATTGTTCATTCAAGATCCCATGGTAACAATATTTGTACTGAAGCTGTCAGAAGAGCTATCACATCACTCCACCATTGAGTACTATGGAGCAGATGGCAAGCCTGTTGGTAAACCATACCGATCATCTCTCTCTCATAAACAGATCCTTCAACACTGTCTTGGGGCAATTCACTCCCAGGATGCTCATCCTCTGATCATCGTTGTGGGAACACATCGAGATACCAAAGATAGCTGTGCAGAAACCATCCAAGAGAAAAACCAACAACTCCAGGCACTACTGGATCCTGACAAGTTTAATGTGCTTTACTCTGGAGAAGGGCTGATATTTGCTGTGAATGGCCTTTCCCCTGAAGATGTGGACAGACATGTTGCCCAGGTACTTAAGAAACAAATCATATCCATGTCACACCAGCAGTTAGTAAAAATGCCGATAGCATGGTTTGGGCTGGAGGTTTTTCTCCGAAGGTCTTCCCATGATGGTGTCTTGAGTCTTGTAGAATGTCAGGTGTCTGCTAAAAGGTTTCACATTGAAGGAGATGCATTCTCTGCTGCCTTGCACCATCTTGTCAAACACAATGTGTTCTTATATTACCCAGAGGTTCTTCCCCAGACAGTGTTCTGTGACCCCCAGGTAGTCCTCACCAAGGTGACTGAACTTGTGCAGTACCAACACAAGCTCAGGGATGGAGGTGTGGCAGTTAGAAGTAACCAGATCATGTTCAGTGACCGTGGCCTGTTGTCAGTGGAGCTACTGAGTGAGTTTAAAGGGCACTACAAAGATGGTCTGTTCACTCCACAAGACCTAGTGAAGTTGCTGGTGAGTCGTGGTGCCATAGCTATGATCAGAGATGGTGAGTACTTGATGCCTGCTCTGCTGCCCCACCTGGACTCCACCCAAATGTCCAAGTACCTTGAAAGAGGTGCCTCCCTGATGATTAGGTTCCCCCATGGCTATATTCCTAGTGGTCTGTTTTGCTGTCTTGTGGCCCTTCTACTTTCATCTTCTTGGAAGGTGTGCATGGATAGGAGCACGCCGTTGTGTCTGTATCGCAACTGCATCAAATTAGTACATAAGGATTCTACAGAAATTGTGACCCTTGTTGACATGTTCTCCTATATAGTAGTGCATGTTGATGAGGCTTCAAGTGAGGTGTGTAGGGAGATAAGAGGTTTTGTCCACAGTAGTATCAAGAGTGCCTGTAGTGTGCTCAAGTACCATAATGTCCAGTTAGAAGATGCCTTCATGTGTACAGGAGCCCGTTGTACCTCAGACCCTCCTCATGTAGCTGTAGTGGTGTGTTCAAGGTCAGCATACAAGTGGAAGTGTACCATTTTAGAAGACCAGAATGGAGACCTGAGTAAGGACCAGCTGATGTGGTTGGTCACCAGAAAACGGAAACATTTAGCAACAGGTTTGGAGGACCAAAATCCCAGTACAACAGGTGGGTGATGTGTGTGGTAGTACCATTTGACCACCATCTGTTCCATCTCTGTACAGTTCCTCTGTCCCTGGACAGTGAACCATCATTACCACACTTAATGGACAGGGTAGCAGCTGTGGTTCCCCACAAGTATGAGACAGTTGGACTTCAGCTTGGCCTCACACAAGGTGAGCTTCAAGTGATAGGTCCACACCATCCAAGCCTGGAGGACCACCACAGAGCATATGGTGAGATGTTTGGTGTGTGGAGGAGACGTGGGTCACCTCCTTACACCTGGCGGACAATCATTGGTGTGTTGAGGTGTGCTAGTGTTGGTGAAGTCCTGTTATCTGAACAGTTGACCTCCTGGATCATAGAGGGATCAGGTGATCTGTGAAGATGTGAACAATTTGTTATTGGATGTTTTTTTGTGTGTGTAAATTATTGATGTTTTCTTTTATAATTTACCACTCTGGTGTCTCGTGGGCGTGAATTAGGCCTATGTGGTGTAGCCATAGATAGTATCTATGGTGTAGCTGAGAAGCGATGGCTATTACCTATACTTACTTCACATCTCAGGAAAGAGGCATATGTGGCGTGGTAAGGTACGTGGCCCATTGCTAGAGGTTATGCATCAGATAAACACTTTGCTACGTCTACGTGTAAAAGCAGTTTGCTGTCCAAACTATGAACGTACGGCATAGCATTGGTCCATTGGATAAAAGTGTGCTGACTTTCTACCTACTCGATCACTATTTATAAACTATACCAGCACGTTTAGCTCGCGCTGAACGTATAAAACTGGCCGTGATCGTGCGAGTGAAAAGTCCAGCTGTCTGTGGGGAACCACACTGACAGCTGCTACCCTATCCATGGCCGGCCAACGTTATGCCATTCATTGCATAGCAAACTGATCGCATGGTGTCGCTATATTCTGTTGCTGAAATAATTGAGCACATAACCTCTCCAATACAACACCAGCACTGCATGCATTTATAAGTTGTCTCTGTACTTACATGCACAAGTACCTTGTTTTGGGGGAGCATTCTAGTGAGGTGGTAATGGTTGCTGTACCCATACATCCTGTCATACTGTGGACTCATGTTTGATTATGTGTGTACAAGGTTATAATTTCTATGAGGTACCCCACAGTAATATAGGACCAGGGATCTATGGGTATGGTGGCTATGTGGCTAGCTTTTAGTGATTTGTCTAGGAAGTGAACAAGGTTTAATGTTCTGATGAAAGACAAATGGTGGTCCCCCTTCTCCCCCCCCCCCCCCCCCAAGGCAAATCCAAGGTTTAGCTAATTCCAAAAAATGCACCCCCCTTCCTTCTCACACACACATATATACATGTAGCATACCAATAGCAGGTCCGGCGCAAATGGTTGGGCCGGTAGGGCTTAGGCTGACCAGTATTTTTCCCCAAAAAGTAAGAGTTCCAATATAAATTGCTTAGTCCGAATATAATTATGGGCAAATGTTCTCATTCATATAAATGAATGCACCAAGGAATTAAAGATTCACTACGCAACAGGTATTGCATAGTGACGTCACATCATACTGATGCTTGACCAGGTGTCGCCCTTTTCTTGAACTCGGGTTTTTTGTCTTTCTGGAGGTTTCCGTTGGTGCCTGTTAGTTTTGATCGTCGAAAGTCCTATTCAGGTTACTGACCTGACTTCTTATCTAGTTCTTTGTGTCCAATTCTTAACATGCTGGTAATGTATTGCAAAGCTGTAATATTTTAACAACTACATGTATGTGAAACCATGAGTCTCCTGATGTCTCCTCTGCATACCCCTCCAAAAGCCTCCCCCTCCCACCCCTCCAAAAGCCTCCCCCTCCCGCCCCTTCAAAAGCCTCCCCCTCCCGCCCCTCCAAAGGCCTCCCCCTCCCACCCCTCCAAAAGCCTCCCCCTCCCACCCCTCCAAAAGCCTCCCCCTTCCGCCCCTCCAAAAGCCTCCCCCTCCCACCCCTCCAAAAGCCTCCCCCTCCCGCCCCTCCAAAAGCCTCCCCCTCCCACCCCTACTCCTGCTTGGGACGCACTTTTAATCTTCCGCCGACTCTGCATGTCATTTGATTTGCCCGACCACTTTGAAGTGTATTGCACCGGCCCTGCATAGCACTAACCAGTCCCCATGCCACATCTCCATTTTCCTACAGTCTGTCTGGGGGATGAATAGAAGTCTTCCTTCTTGATCTTGTCTGTATGCGATGATCGGGTGGCTGGGTAGGTGCAGTGGTTAGGTGTGGGTTAGGGGCTTCATCTAGGGAGACACCTTTGGGTTGTGGATTGAGGGGCCAACGGTTTCCCCTCAGCAGTCCTGCACTCCCCCATGGCCTTGGGCCTGATGCCTTAGAGGTCACTGGACCTGACAATGGCTAAGTCCACACCCCTCCCCTCTGGCAGTGGGGTCAATGCCCCTACCCTGTGTGGTCCACACCCCCCTCCCCTCTGGCAGTGGGGTCAATGCCCCTACCATGTGTGGTCCACACCCCCCTCCCCTCTGGCAGTGGGGTCAATGCCCTCACCCTGTGTGGTCCACACACCCTCCCCTCTGGCAGTGGGGTCAATGCCCTCACCCTGTGTGGTCCACACCCCCTCCCCTCTGGCAGTGGGGTCAATGCCCTCACCCTGTGTGGTCCACACCCCCCTTCCCTCTGGCAGTGGGGTCAATGCCCTCACCCTGTGTTGGTAAATATTCTTTTGTTGGTTCTTAAAAAGCTAGTATTTGTAGTGGAAATCTTTCACTTCGGAACAAGTAAATTCACCCCCTGCAGAGGATAGGGTGTATCCTTCTTCTGCCCATTGGTAGCTCTGCAGGGCTAAGCCCACACCGGGGTAAGGGGGTGGGGCAGAGCTGGGGTGGGGACCATTATCAGTGACCTTGGTTTGAGGATTTGAAAACACTTCCTTTAGAGATAGAATGATTCTCCCCCAATATGGTGGTGAATGTCTTGACCTCAGGAAATGGTGGGAAATAGTCCAACCTCTATCAAGTAGTTCACCCCTAAGGGTGTGTAGAGGTCCCCAGGCCACTCCTTGCCATGGGTATGCTGGGAGCTTTTAGGAAGCAATGGTTCCCATGTGTGGCCTGCTCGATATCCCATATGGCAGCTTGGTGAAACAGTACACCATCCAAATGGTGTCAGAAATGCAGTGAGAAGTCTGGACATTTCAGAGAGCAGTATCTGCCATAACCCACTGTTGGTGTCCAGCTAGCTGAAGCATGTGGTGCCTCCTAGCTGTACCAAAATGGTGTCCTCCCTTGGCAGAGGACATACTTCTTACAACACACCTCCCTTCAGATGGTCCCCACACACTCACATCTCTCCTGATGTCTTTGTCATGGCCACCATTCCTACACACCTTGGGGGGGTTGGCTCTCCTGCTTTGGTTATGATTCCCTTGCCCTCCATCTTGTTCAGCTCTTCTCTCACACGCAGAGGTGGTAGGGGAATTGGTGGACCTCCATTGTGATGGGTCTTCCATATGTGTGCACTAGAACCCTGATAGGCTGTGAAGGAGCCCTTGTCTGGACCACCACAACAGTCCTACCTTCTTCTTCTGCCTCTCATCCTTCTTTTGATGGACATGGTTTTGCCTTAGGTGGAGATTGCTGGCCGCTGAGGTGCTTGGCTAACACGGGATATGTACGGCCTTGATTACCACAATTAAAACACTCCACGTGGAGCAAAGATGGGGTAAGGACCCCTAGTCCCCAGTCCTGAAAACACCGATGGAAAGTATGACTGTGCACAGTAGGCTTAACCCCTCCATAGCTGGGGGACCAAGATGGCTGGCCTTCAAGCCGCAGATGACCCAGATGGTGGGAGGGGCTGCCCATCTCCAGCTACTGAGCTCTCCCCAGAGCTGTCCCCACACCTCCAGTGGTTGGGGGAGGAGGAGGGGGGCCCTAAGGTCTCTGTAGGTCTAGACAGCTGGGGATTCCCCCAATAACCTGTGTGTTTATTGGGAGATTACTATCACCTCTGCTCTGGTGTAAAGTTAGAAGTTAACTATTCTAGTTATTCAACTTCAATTCTGACATCCATGATGAGTTTAGTTTTGTTGGTGGTGTGCTCCAAGTACACATAGTCCACTGCCTTCAGTCCAGTGACCTCTGCTAGCCACCTTGGATAACACTGATTGTTGGGGTGTCCTTTTCCTCCAGCTATGTGGCAAATGACCTCCTTAGCTGGACATCTGGCTATTGGGTGATTGCCTCTTCCCCATCCCATACAGTGCCTTCCTCATGACCTCAGATTTCCTTCCTACTTTTGAGGTGAGGTCTTTCCATCCAGCCTGATGAGGATTGATTTCTTCTATGCTGACAGTGTCTACTTCTTTCAGCAACTGTTCTAGCTCCATGACAGCTGGTGCCATGTACTGGGTGATATGGTGCAGGGGGAGGGGGTGGAGAGGTGTGGGGGATGGGAGGGAGGGAGGGGCAGTGTTGGGATGATAAGAACATCAGCAGTGGGACATTTAGTAGTCATAAGAAATTGGCAATTTTTGGCCTGGGGTAGTGAAAACACACTGATAAGAGATAAGATTATACACCAGTTATGTCAACACACCTCTTCAATCATTTATTTATTTGGGCACAACAGTCCTCATGTGCCAACATTGAGATGAAGGGATATCCATATATGGTCAAGGTCAACAGGCACACTCCAGCCACTCCAGCCATGAATAATGGAGGCACATTCACAGCACACACACACCCCTAAACACGCGCGCGCGCGCACGCACACACACACACACACACACACACACACACACACACACGCACACACACACACAAACACACACACACACACAACACACACACACACAGGCTGCACAGGTACACATGCACACACATCCATCCTCCCTCCACTAGGGTGTAAGAGGTCCCAGCTCAGCACTAGCCCCTGAGCAAAAGGCTTGAAATTCATTGCCCTGATGCTTATTGATAATAATCAGTACACAGTAGCGGGAGGATAACACTCCTAGTAGATTTTTGGTGGAGAATGGATCTGTTAAAGGTGAGGAAATTGTTGTCTCTTATTTATGTACATGTACTTTTGCAAATATAGTTTGGGGGGGATGGAGTTATGCATGTGGTGACTGCTCTGTCCCTGTCAGGCTGTCCCATGTATAGTCTGGGGAAGAGGCACCTTGGTCAACCTCTGCACATGCCTGACCTCGTATTTAAGCAAACGGCCATCACCCCACTCCTCACATCTCAATCTCTTTCACCTCCCTCACTTGTTATCAATGTCTTCCTCCTTCATCCTTCCCTCACCATCCCCTCTCCCTCCTCTTTCCCTCTCTCTCCTCCTCCCCTCTCCCTCCTCCTCTTCCCCTCTCCCTCTTCCTCCTCTTCCCCTCTCCGTCCTCCTCTTCCCCTCTCCCTCCTCCTCTTCCCCTCTCCCTCCTCCTCTTCCCCTCTCCCTCCTCCTCCTCCTCTTCCCCTCTCCCTCCTCCTCTTCCCCTCTCCCTCCTCCTCCTCCTCTTCCCCTCTCCCTCCTCCTCTTTCCCTCTCCCTCCTCCTCTTCCCCTCTCCCTCCTCCTCTTCCCCTCTCCCTCCTCCTCTTCCCCTCTCCCTCCTCCTCTTCCCCTCTCCCTCCTCCTCTTCCCCTCTCCCTCCTCTTCCCCTCTCCCTCCTCCTCTTCCCCTCTCCCTCCTCCTCCCTCCTCCTCCTCCTCCCCTCTCCCTCCTCCTCCCCTCTCCCTCCTCCTCCTCCCCTCTCCCTCCTCCTCTTCCCCTCTCCCTCCTCCTCTTCCCCTCTCCCTCCTCCTCTTCCCCTCTCCCTCCTCCTCTTCCCCTCTCCCTCCTCCTCTTCCCCTCTCCCTCCTCCTCTTCCCCTCTCCCTCCTCCTCTTCCCCTCTCCCTCCTCTTCCCCTCTCCCTCCTCCTCTTCCCCTCTCCCTCCTCTTCCCCTCTCCCTCCTCCCCTCTCCCTCCTCCTCTTCCCCTCTCCCTCCTCCTCCTCTTCCCCTCTCCCTCCTCTTTCCCTCTCCCTCCTCCTCTTTCCCTCTCCCTCCTCTTCCTCCCCTCTCTCTCCTCCTCTTCCCCTCTCCCTCCTCCTCTTCCCCTCTCTCTCCTCCTCTTCCCCTCTCCCTCCTCCTCCTCCCCTCTCCCTCCTCCCCCCACCTCCACCTCCACTCATCGTAATTTACACACATTTGAAGTGATGTTGGCTAAATGGAG
>OX442417.1:17219047-17263927 GCA_949361645.1 Spongilla lacustris
CTGTGAGCGTTAGTGCATCTGGGGGGTTCCCCTGTCCCACAGGTGGTAAGCCATCTATCAAAATAGCATAGTTTCGGGAGTGAGCACCTCAGCTGGCTGGGTTGTCGGGACCTCTACATCCACCAGTGCTGAGGTTGATGGCATGTCCCCAAATCCTATGATGACAAAAGATCCAAACTGAATCACCAACCAAATGTGTCCTCACACACCACGAGGTATTTCTTCTGACTGCACATGTGTTAGGTACCTCCCACATTAACCTATAGGTTAACTCGCTAACCTTCATGTAAAAGATTGTATGGCACCTGCCCCTAAGACCACACCCCTCCATCTTAAGACCACACCCTCTGTCACTATGACCACACCTCCATACCTGGTAGACATCTTTTTGAGCAACTAGATGTGCTCAGAGACAGAGATCCCAAGAGGTTACTAACACTTGCTTGTTTCCCATAGCGACCTTTAGCACCAGCTGAGGCAGTATCACATGGTATTGTGGTACCTGAAGAATCCACATCTTCTTTAGGGGGAGGGGCACCTAATGCGGGGGAGGGGTACCGGATGTAGGGGAGGGGCACCAGGAGTAATGGAGGGGCACCGAATGCGGGGGAGGGGCACCGGAAGTAGTGGAGGGGCACCGGATGCGGAGGAGGGGCACCGGATGTGGGGGAGGGGCACCGGATGGGCAGTATTCCAAGGTTGCCTTCCTTCTTCGTTTGAATTTGCTAGGGAGAAAATGGAGTGAAACAAATAAGATTGATGATGTAGGATTTGTAAACAGCAAAGTAAGGAAGCAAGGAATTACGGAAGTTATGCTTCATTGATATTACATACCTACTAACGTAGGTCTGTAATAATGAATGCATAATTTCCATAGTTTTCTTGCTAATTGCTGTCTACAAATCCTACATCACCAATATATCTTGTATATGTGTGGTCCTTTAAAAAGTGGCTGGGCCCTGGGGCGTCCCTCGTGATATAATGTGAGAGGCGCGCCCCCTTCCGTACATACGTACCTCCCGCAGCAAGCAAATCCACAAGATGAACCGCCCCCTAGCTCAAATACAAAGGATTACGCAATACTGCCAATAGGATCGCCCTGTGTGGTGCCTTCCAAGCTTAATAAATATAATTACTAAGGGAGATTTTACGTTTCTAGAATTTGGCAAGAAACGAATATGATCACTAAAATATACCTTTAAAAAAACACCTTTTAACCTTGATTTCCCAGGTCCAGACCAATATTTGAAAATTCATTATAAACAGAAATGCAGCTTTTTTGGCATCCATTTCTCTACTGTTGTTTGATGTGTCTATTTCTAAATCACACCCTTGGTTACACGATGCAAATAAACAGATACGGTGTCGGAGGAATGGCTGTCCCCCTGGAAAAAGTGTCCCCCCGGACATTCTTTCCTAGGTACAAATGTCCCCCCGGACACTCGTACCTAGGAAATAATGACCCCCCTGGTAAAAGTGTCCCCTCAATAAATTATTGCTTTTTTTTTATAAAATCGTTAATTGGCAACGATAAAGTGACGGTTGGAGATAGAACTTTTTCTTGCAAACTGTTTCATGGATTTCGACGACATTTTTAACTTTTTGGTTCATGGTCACTACCCAACTGCATTGTCCACAGACCAAAAACGTTCCTTTCGGCGAAAGGCGACAGAAAACTACAAGGTGGAGAAAGGAGTCTTGTATTACGCCAAAAAGGCTACGGGTCCATCGGATCGACTATGGAGGATTGTGATAACAATCAATGCTGAGCAGCGAAAGATAATGGAAACATGCATTCTCATGGTTTTTTGACATAAGTCCTTATCTGTTTAGGCCAAGGCTTTGAAGCAAAGCTGTACGTTAGACGGGCAAAATTAATCAGCTGCATGAACGGCGATTTATACCTAGGCGGGAAAAGGTTGGTCCACAGCTTTCGCCTTCTAAGAAAACTCTTCCAAATATTGTTTCATAGCCTGATAAATCTCATTACCCTGGCTAAAAAGTAGTTGGGCGTGGCCCGCCCTTCGCGAAAGGTCGGGTTGCAAGCCTATACCAAGATTTGCAACGGGGATTTGTTCTGCTGCAACGGGGATATCGATTGGGTAACAATATCAAAAATAGGATGTTCCTTAGGAGAAGTTAAAATGTTTGATAGTTTGATGACTGGGCTAGTTGCAAACCTCACAATGCACTGGAATTTGTCCTACAGCAATGGTATATAATCAACAGTCAATGCGTAAGCATCTCTTACAATGCTTGGTTAATGGCAAGACGACTGAATTCCCTGGAAGGAAGAGAAAACCAAGAACCAAAAAGTCAGCAATAATTCCTGTTCATGTGTTTTGTAAGTGCAGACAACCTGAATGTGGTGAAATGGCAGAATGTGATCAATGTCACGAATTAATGGTTCCATAAGAAGTGTGAAAGCATTCCAGATATGGTTTGGCTACACATTCAAACGGCATGGTATTGCGCGCAGAGAATGCAGAGCATTGCGCTTGTATGATGACTTGAATTCATTCCTAGCTCACAACTTAATTGTTCATACACGGTATAACTGATCACTTTTTGACATCAGATATCTGTACGTGTACATGGCAGATGTATTATTTCCATTCATCGATACTGAACGTGTTTGCTCGTTTAATTGCTTTAATGTACATACATATATTATTTCTATTCAACTTGCATAGTGTAAGTGAAGCGATATCGACTATTAATAATCGCGCGCGAAATACATTTTCTCCTAGGCAAAAAAGTCGCCCACTAGGGGGGACTTTCTATTAGGGGGGACATTTTCTCCTAGGCAAAAATGTCCCCCACTAGGGGGGACATTTCTACCAGGGGGGACATTTTCTCCTAGGCAAAAATGTCCCCCCGGACATTTTTTCCTAGGAACCGTTGTCCGGGGGGACAGTGGTACCTAGGAAAAATTGTCCGGGGGACAGCCATTCCTAGGAAAAAATGTCCGGGGGGACAGTGAAAGGGGGGGACAGAATTTCCTACGACACCGGTTTTTAAAATGCATTATATTTAATTGTCACAGAAAAAAGTACGACAAGTATAACCTTTTTTTTGAATGTTTTTTTTTGCATGTGCTACTTCGTACATTCTATCGCAGTGTTTTAACTCTAATTGGTTTTGCCATTTTTACTAAAAACGCACTGTACGTATTCAAGATTTTGTCCATTCACTTGGCTATTCCCGCAACATGCATTTGCGTCTGACAAATACCTATCGTTCATAAGCTTGTGGAGCTAGCTAGCAATTTCCAAATCTATAATGTACCTTTTAATATGCTTAGTGCAAAAGACCTGTCTTACTACCCCCTTCTTTCAGCATGTTGCTCTGATCTTCCCAACATTACTTGTTGGTACTTTAAGTTGCTTTACGCAAATACATATCTTTTAGCAATGCAGCACTGATTGTATTTGACAATCTTTAAAGAATTGCAAGAGAGTAAAAATACTTTCTGAATTAATACTGAACCACTTCTACAGTTCAATTAGATTTTTGTTTGTTCTTTGATCATATGAATTTGCTAAAAATTAATTTTAACTTGCGTTTGACGATAATCCCAGGAGTATGACGATGGGCCGGGATTAAAGGTTAAAAAATACAATTTAGTACAACGGTACCGACCACATCTTTAACGTTTAATCTCCAGGAAGAAATCATTATTTAAATCAAGACTATTATTAAATCGAAATGAGTGGCCATTGCATTGCTTGATTTAGTGGTTTGAATAACGCCCCTGGTCTTGTATGAAATGTAGACATTGGTGCATACCCTTTTCCCCTCTCAAATATAATATTAACTATCAGAACTACGCATACATGCAACAATGACACTATATCACACTATATCTATTCCCCTCACGGCAATTGAATTTGGTGCTTAGTTTGTGAGATTGCATCTCGTTAGTATCCAACTGACATCCGAATGGAGTTGGCTGCGTATAACGTTGTCTTTTGTCGTATTCTTTCTTTCCATACGTTGTGCCTTGATGTACATTGTAGCCCCTCCCTCTTAACCATCTGATCATGGAGGTCATAGCCCCTCCCTCTTAACCATCTGATCATGTGACCTGGAGGTCATAGCCCCTCCCTCTTAACTGACCATCTGATCATGTATAAAATCTCACTTATTGCGAAGTACATCGCAAAAATTAAAATTAGGATTTGAATATTTCCTATTGGAAGTTGAGACAGTTTACCTACATTTATTGGCACATATGAACTCGGTACCGTTTTCGATGATGACTTTTAAGGTGTTTTTGAAAATGTTATACTTCCGCGACCATACATTCGTTTCTTTCCAAATTCGAGGAACATAATGCCCCATCCCTTGCATAGTACGATTTTGATGTCACTGGACCGCTGGCTGTATCAGGCAAATCTTAATCACTAGTAGGAAAATGTTGTCCAAATAAACGTTGAGTTTTCGCATTACCTTTACAGCGCGTCAAACTTAATGCAGCGGTGAACCATTTTATAAATTTACATACGTGCCACACCTCCATTTCTACGTGGCGGCCACGTGGAATAAACTTTGACAGACAGTTCAGAAAGGCTCGACAAGCGTATCAGAAGATAACTCTGATGAGGGATCTGAGCACCGAATCAGACGACGATGGAGAGGAAATATAAATCGTGATTTTATTGCCTCCATTAAATCATAGATTAAAGACCTGTTCCGTAAGGTCCGGCTTTAATCTAAGCTTTACCCAAGCTTGGGGATGTTAGCGTGTGCTTTATGAAGTGTTTTTTATACCTAAAAACTGACAATTACCGTACTACATGGAATCGTACCTTAGCCGTCCGTTTAATTATTAAACATTAAAGTTAAACATTTTTAGAAATGGAGATGTGGCACGTGTGTAAAAATGGTTCACCGCTGCACTTAGTTTGACACAAAGCCTCGCTTTAAGTGCCTTTAACCATCGCTGTAAAGGTATCACGAAAAGTCACCGGTCGTTTGTTTGGACACCATTCTCCTTAATTGATTAAAATTGGGAATATTAAGTATTTTCGGTTTTGGAGTTATGACAAGTTTAACTCCGTGACCTATCAGGCCTCGGATACAGCCAGCGGGGTGATGCTATAACATCAAAATCGTATCGTATGACATAAGCCATAAGGGGTGGGGCAATACGTTTATAGAATTTGGCAAGAAACCAATATATGATCGCTGAAAAAAAAAAACCTTCATGGCAAATGTTCATCATATATAAAAAGACATCTTTAACCTTTAAAATTTCCAGGAAATCACAAGATCGAAATGAGTGGCTACTGCATTGCTTGATTTAGTGGTTTGAATAACGCCCCTGAAATATAGAGATTGACGCGTTCAAATATTGTCATGCGTCTGACGCTTAGCTATCAGAACTGCACATACATGCAACGATGACACTATCACACTATATCCCCTCACGGCTATTCAATTTGGAGCTTTGTGAGACTGCATCTGCCTCAGGTGGAACCTGAAGTCCCCCATGGCCTTCTGGGTCCTACTCAGCTCCTCCTTCTGCATGCGGAGGTACTCCTTCACCACATTCATTGACTTATATACAATCAACGGGTGGTACTTTGTGAATCGCATGTGACGGTGATTCGATGTTGCGTATTTGCCGATGTCAGTGCTTTTGGTCGAAATCGCTGTATATATGTATGGTCCTTTTTAAAAAGCGGCTGGGCTCACTCGTGATATAATGTGAGGGGCGCGCCCCCTTCCGTACATACGTACCTTCCGCAGCAAGCAAATCCACAAGATAAGAAAGATGACAAAAGAGGATCGCCCTGTGTGGTGCTTTTCAAGATGTTGGAAGTTTTTCAAGATGTTAGATGGGAGATGTTGATTATGAATGGCCAAATGCGTTTGTAGCAACTACTTAATAACTGCTTCAGTCTTTGGAGATTCGTATGGCGACTTAGCTTCCATGAGCTGCATGCATGCATGTGACATGACACTGCGCATGCGCAGTTCTTTCCTTAAAAGGAAGGAGCGCTTACGTCTGTTCATTCTGAGCAGTTGTTCGATTAATAAATAGTTGTTAGGTAGAAACTCTTTTTGTAGACTTTTTGTTTGTTTTTGTCAGTGGAAATTGTAAGGTGAGTGTTTCTGTCTCGTGACGTGGTAGCAAGTTTGTGCCTGTAGCTAAGCCTTTGGTACTATTACCAAGCTTTTTGGTTGTGTACTGCAAAAGGAGCGAGAAAAACGACTATTTTGAGGCGGGTAGTGATAGACGAGCAGTTTTTGGTGTTTTTCCTAGTTGTATTGTGGTGTTGGAGGTCCCCGCAGCTACCCAAGGTGTGTGGGAGGGCAGTAGTGGTGTGCGCGTGTCAACGTTATAGCTGTACATGCTTATATAGAGAAGCCAACAGGTCAACGCCTTCTTTTTCACGTAGTGAAGAAGTAAGTAACGTATCTAGGTGTGTGTGGAGCACACACGAGCTGCAATCAAACGCCGACGTTATACCACATAGCCAAGGCCATTGATAGCCTCGCCATTGGCATGAAAATCACTTCCCATTAGCCTGAGGTAGCCAGCCTCGCCATTAGGCATAGCTTGAGAGTCTCGTGGTGCGAGGTAGCCAATATGGCCTAGTGTAGTGCTCGAAATGCTCTGTTTGGGATGTCCCCGTTGGGCCATAAGAGGCCTCCTTACCTGTGGCCATGAAGCAGGTAGCCGTTGGTAGTGTGCGATGTAGTAAAGAGAAGCGTGAAGTGTGTGTGGTGTGGACCTGTTGTGCGTACGAGCTAGCTAGGTCCCCAAACGAAGGTGGTGCTGTCTGTGAATTAACTATTAATAATTTCTTTTCTTTAGAACATAAAAATGTTTCATTTTGAAAGTTGTGAAAATACACCAGTGCGAGGTGGTCGAGGGTGGGGTGGTGGTCTGGTGGAGGTGGAGGGTATGGTTGTGTGGGGAGTAGGAGGAGTGTACAGGTTAGAGGAGGAGGATAAGTGGAAGAGATGGACTGGTGGTGTTAAGGTAGGGGCCACACTAGGAGTGTGTGGTGGAAGGTTAGTGAAGGTGGGAGTTAGTTGCCGTGGGGGGTAGTAAGAATGGTGTGCATAGTAAGAAGGTGATGGTGTGGAGAGGAGGGAGGTGGTCCCTCATGTCAGACATGTTGGTAGGGTGTAGGTGGTCCTGTGTAGTTAGTGTTGGTGGAGGTGGTCTGGTGGTGATGGGAGGGCTAGGTGATGGGCTCGAGGACTTGGCTGATGTCCAAATCTTTGATGGGAAGACACAGACCTGGCACTTTGGACCATCACTACCTGAGCCATGTTACCTCATGTCAGCAGTGGTCCATGGAGACCTGGTCTTCGTGATGGGAGGTACAGGCATGGCCAGAGCTGTGTGGTGTGCCAACATCAATGACCTGGTGAGCCACTGAGCATTGTGTAGCATCTCTGTCCCTTTGTTTAGCGTGTGTGTAGCTGACCCGTGGGACACACACACCACGCACCTAGCGCGTGGACGCTTCCGGCAACACACGCACGCTCAGCGTGGTCCTACACACACGCACACGTGTGCACACACGTCGCGCGCGTCCACGCCACACACACAGTGTGGACGCTTGCTGTAGTAGCTCTACTGGTGGAGACGCACACACGCACAAGCGTCTCCATCGTGTGCACACCATGCACGCTGACGTTAGAGCTGTGTAGTTGATGTGTGGTGTGTGCTTCACACATGGGCACACACACCAATGATGTCCACACATGCACACTATGTGTACCCAGTGGTGCACACATCCACATGACTGCTTGTACATCACTCATCTTTAATGTGCATCCTCACACACACACACACACACACACACACACACACACACACACACACACACACACACACAGATTGCTGTACAGTCACAAGAAGACACACTGCAATCTACCTGGAGAAAGCTACCAGATGTACCATACAGGTGTTCAGCTGTATGTGTGGTTGATGGTGTGCTCCTTGCCATTGGAGGCTGGGATGGATCAAAGAATACCTCTGCCATCTATGCCCTCCACCCTGTTGATCAGAAGTGGCAGCATGTTGGAGACATGCCATTTGAGTGTCGCTTTGTAGACATTCTACTGCTGTCAGGAGGAAGGCTGTTGGTGGTTGATGGGTATAATCATAGGGTCTTGAGGGTCACTGTGGAAGGTAAGCCATGCAAGTGTTATGGTCAGTCCTACTAACCAGACAATTTTCAGGTCTGGCTATGGTCTTCCCTAGTCCTTTGAACACATTGAAGACAGATGACAGGTGTGTGAATGTTTGGAGTGTGCCTGTAGGTGTGTTGATGGTGGTGATGTGCACTAGAGTACACATGGTATGTTTGGAAATACAAAAGTGCACATATATGTAGGAACACTTCTCTTTTCCCTAAGAATGCATTACTAGGTCACACATCACATGTCCACAGTATGACAGGGTGTGTGGGTGTGTTGGTTACTAAATATTAGTAGGTACAGCAACCATTACTGCCTCCATAGAATGCTCCCCCTAAACAAGATCCTTGTAACTACAGAGAGGTCTAGAATATATGCCCAGGCCTCTCTCCCCCCCCCCCCCCCCCCCCCCCCCCCCCCTACCTTGATGTCCTTAGTACACATCCAATGCATCACTAGGGTGAGGGTTCCCACCTCATTCCCCTCAGAGAGGTCACACCAGGGTGAGGGTAACACACCCTTATGTAGAGGTACCTGACCATAGTGATGCATGAACGTGTGCTAAGGACATCAAGGTGGGGGGGGGGGGGGGGGGAACATTCTATAAAGGCAGTAATGGTAATATTAGTAACCCAATACACACACACATCCTGTCATACTGTGGACATGTGATGTGTGACAACTCATGTTTGTTTAAGTGTGTACAAGGTTATTAGTAGGAATAATATAGGACCAAGGGATATCTATCTTGCTGTAGTACTGCCATGAGCTGTACACAAAATTGTCCACCTTGTTGTGTACATATGAAATAATTCAAGCATGCAAGTAGAGTGGAGCATCCTTAATTCAGTATGCTGTGGGGATGGTGGCTATGGCTAACCACATTTTACATATCTGATTTGATGCCTTCATTCAGGAGGCTCTATGAGGAGGCCATGACCAAGGGATATGTGGAAACTTCAGTGACCAAGTGTCTCATCCTTGGAGCTGCTGGTGTTGGCAAGACTCACCTCAAACACCTCCTTCTCAAGAAGGACCATCCAAAGCAACGTGTCAGTACAGGACTGGCTGACAACCCTGTTAGAGCCATCTCCTTCACACTGGCTGGTGTGGGTGGACAAGAGGAGGATGACTGGTTTGTGGTTGAAGATGACCAGGCACTGATGAGTGTTATTGGAGGAACCATCAAAGGTGGTGTATTCATGGCACCATCATTGGCTGATGTGGTGAGCACTCTCCCAAAGATGGCCATAGACCCTTCCAATGTACCCAGTGATGGAGCTGTTAGTCCCACCCCTGCTGGTGTGAACATCCCCAAGGACACCACCCAGCCTGAACAGAGCAGGACTGCAGATATAGAGGATGAGCTGGTTCATCACATCAACCAATCCTCAGGTAAGAGCAACAGGCCTTGTTATTTGCTTGTATTTAACCCTAAATCTCCTCATGTAGACAACAGGAAGTTGTTTGGTGTGAAGTGGATCCAGTTCATTGACAGTGGTGGTCAGCTGCAATACCATGACATCCTTCCATTGTTCATTCAAGATCCCATGGTAGCAATATTTGTACTGAAGCTGTCAGAAGAGCTATCACATCACCCCACCATTGAGTACTATGGAGCAGATGGCAAGCCTGTTGGTAAACCATATCAATCATCTCTCTCTCATAAACAGATCCTTCAACACTGTCTTGGGGCAATTCACTCCCAGGATGCTCATCCTCTGATCATCATTGTGGGAACACATCGAGATACCAAAGATAGCTGTGCAGAAACCATCCAAGAGAAAAACCAACAACTCAAGGCATTACTGGATTCCACTTCCTGTAAAACCAAAGTGCTGTTTTGTGGAGAAGGAATGAAAGAGTTGATATTTGCTGTGAAAGGCCTTTCTCCGGAAGATGTGGACAGACATGTTGCCCAGGTACTTAGGAATAGAATCGTGTCCAAGTCACGCCAGCACTTAGTAAAAATGCCTTTGGTATGGTTTGGCCTGGAGGTTGTTCTCCAAAGGTCTTCCCATGATGGTGTCTTGAGTCTTGTTGAATGTCAGGCGTCTGCTAAAAGGTTTTACATTGAAGGAGATGCATTCTCTGCTGCCTTGCACCATCTTACAATGTGTTCTTATATTACCCAGAGGTTCTTCCCCAGACAGTGTTCTGTGACCCCCAGGTAGTCCTCACCAAGGTGACTGAACTAGTGCAGTACCACCACAAGCTGAGGGATAATCCAGAGGAGGGTGTGGCAGTTACAGGTGACCTGGTCATGTTCAGGGATCAAGGCCTGTTGTCAGTGGAGCTACTGAGGAAGTTTCCAAAGCACTACAAAGATGGTCTGTTCACTCCACAAGATGTAGTGAAGTTGCTGGTGAGTCGTGGTGCCATAGCTATGATCAGAGATGGTGAGTACTTGATGCCTGCTCTGCTGCCCCACCTGGACTCCACCCAAGTGTCCAAGTACCTTGAAAGAGGTGCCTCCCTGATGATTAGGTTCCCCCATGGCTATATTCCTAGTGGTCTGTTTTGCTGTCTTGTGGCCCATCTTTTATCCCCAACCAACCCATCTCCTTGGAAGGTGTGCATGGAAGGAGACAAGCCATTGTGTCTGTATCGCAACTGCATCTCATTTGAGCAAAGGGCTAGTGCAGAAATTGTGACCCTTGTTGACATGTTCTCCTATATAGCAGTGCATGTTGATGAGGCTTCAAGTGAGGTGTGTAGTGAGATAAGAGGTCTTGTCCACAGTGTTATCAAGAGTGCCTGTAGTGTGCTCAAGTACCATAATGTCCAGTTTGAAGATGCCTTCATGTGTGTAGGAGCCCGTTGTACCTCAGACCCTCCTCATGTAGCTGTAGTGGTGTGTTCAAGGCTCCCCAGTGGACCAGTGTACAAGTGGAAGTGTACCAGTAGAGGTGCCCAAAGGGGAGAAGTGAGTGAGGACCAGTTGATGTGGCTGGGTGGTGTTACAGAACAATGCCCAAGTACAATAGGTTGGTGATGTGTGTGGTAGTACCATTTGACCACCATCTGTTCCATGTCTATTTATAGGGACCAGGTCATCAGAACCAACAATGGAGGGCCTGATGAATGATGTTGCAGCTGTGGTTCCAGCCAAGTGGAGATTTGTTGGCATACAACTAAAAGTGCCCCAGAGGGACCTCGATGATATCCAGTCCCAAATGGCTGGGAGGCCAAATAGTAATCTTTATGCATTTGAAGTGATGTTGTCTAAATGGAGCACCCTTGACCCTTATCAGTACACCTGGAGCACCATTATTGGTGCTCTGAAGACACCAAGTGTTGGAGAAGTAGCACTGGCAGCTGAGCTAAGGACAAAATACTTATGTTAGATGTGCATTTATTAGAATGTGTAATTTTTATCTTCTGTTTGATCTGTTAGTCTGTAAGCTTGCTTTAATTAAATCAAACAACTTTATCTCACCCATGTAGAAGGGCAGTTTAGGGATGGGCTATAAGTATATATGTGTGTGTGTGGGGGGGGGGGGGGTATAAGTAAGGCAGTGTCCATCTATTCCATCTCTAGTGGGATAGCAGCTCTGATTCCCCACAAGTTTGAGACAGTTGGACTTCAGCTTGGCCTCACACTAGGTGAGCTTCAAGTGATAGGTCCACACCATCCAAGCCTATCTGAACAGTTGACCTCCTGGATCATAGAGGGATCAGGTGATCCATGAAGCTGTGAAGTGTGAACAATGTACTGTACAGTCCTAGCTCTAAGCTTACTGCGGATTTTATTTTATTTTTGTATTGAAGTTTACCACAATTATTAATGTGGGCGTGATTAGAAGATATTTACTGTACCTGAGAAGCGATGGCTATTACCAATACTTACTTCACATCTCAGGAAAGAGGCATATGTGGCGTGGTAAGGTACGTGGCCCATTGCTAGAGGTTATGCATCAGATAAACACTTCGCTACGTCTACGTGTAAAAGCAGTTTGCTGTCCAAACTATGAACGGCATAGCATTGGTCCATTGGATAAAAGTGTGCTGACTTTCTACCTACTCGATCACTATTTATAAACTATACCAGCACGTTTAGCTCGCGCTGAACGTATAAAACTGGCCGTGATCGTGCGAGTGAAAAGTCCAGCTGTCTGGGGAACCACATTGACAGCTGCTACCCTATCCATGGCCGGCCAACGTTATGCCATTCATTGCATAGCAAACTGATCGCATGGTGTCGCTATATTCTGTTGCTGAAATATTTGAGCACATAACCTCTCCAATACAACACCAGCACTGCATGCATTTATAAGTTGTCTCTGTACTTACATGCACAATTACCTTGTTTTGGGGGAGCATTCTAGTGAGGCAGTAATGGTTGCTGTACCTACTAATAGTAACCCAACACACCCACACATCCTCTCATACTGTGGACTCATGTTTGATTAAGTGTGTACAAGGTTATTAGTAGGAATATTATAGGACCAAGGGATATCTATCTTGCTGTAGTACTGCCATGAGCTATACACAAAATTGTCCACCTTGTTGTGTACATATGAAATAATTCAAGCATCCAAGTAGAGTGGAGCATCCTTAATGCAGTATTTGGCTAGCTTTTAGTGATTTATTAGGAAGCTAGCAATGTTCAGTGTTGGATTTTCCAAGCTGGTTAACCATCCCCATAAGCCTTGGTAGCCCAATTACATTCTCTGGTGTCTTCACACGCTGTATGGCTTCTGCCCCCTCTGGGTCAACATGGATCCCCTCTTGGTCTACTATGTGATCACAAACGTACCTGATGACTGGTGAAGCACACATATCTCTAGGTTCAAGGTCACCCTAGCATCCCTAATTTGCTGCAACACTTCAAGTAACCTTTCACCATGTTCCTATGCATCTTTGCCCATACATCCTGGCAAAGGGGAGTGTCCTTGATTTAGTCTAGTATGTACTGCGGGGATGGTGGCTATGTGGCTAGCTTTAGTTAAGGTTAGCAGGTCAAGGCAGTCCAAGTGGTCTACAGGTAGGGGTCACTGCTGTAGATTTTGATAATTCCAAATAGTGCCCCCCTCCCTCCACACATGCACATATATACGTGTAGCATATAAATAACACTGACCAGTCCCCATGCCACATCTCCATTTTCCTACAGTCTATCTGGGGGATGAATAGAAGTCTTCCTTCTTGATCTTGTCTATATGCGATGATCGGGTGGCTGGGTAGGTGCAGTGGTTAGGTGTGGGTTAGGGGCTTCATCTAGGGAGACACCTTTGGGTTGGGGATTGAGGGGCCAACGGTTTCCCCTCAGCAGTCCTGCATTCCCCCATGGCCTTGGGCCTGATGCCTTAGAGATCACTGGACCTGACAATGGCTAAGCACCCTGTGTGGTCCACACCCCTCTCCCCTCTGGCAGTGGGGTCAATGCCCTCACCCTGTGTGGTCCACACCCCCCTCCCCTCTGGCAGTGGGGTCAATGCCCTCACCCTGTGTGGTCCACACCCCCCTCCCCTCTGGCAGTGGGGTCAATGCCCTCACCATGTGTGGTCCACACCCCCCTCTCCTCTGGCAGTGGGGTCAATGCCCTCACCCTGTGTGGTCCACACACCCCTCCCCTCTGGTAGTGGGGTCAATGCCCTCACCCTGTGTTGGTAAATATTCTTTTGTTGGTTTTTAAAAAGCTAGTTTTTGTAGTGGAAAACTTTCACTTAAGAGCAAGTAAATTCTCCCCCTGCAGAGGATAGGGTGTATCCTTCTTCTGCCCATTGGTAGCTCTGCAGGGCTAAGCCCACACCAGGGTAAGGGGGTGGGGCAGAGCTGGGTGGGGACCATTATCAGTGACCTTGGTTTGAGGATTTGAAAACCCTTCCTTTAGAGATAGAATGATTCTCCCCCAATATGGTGGTGAATGTCTTGACCTCAGGAAATGGTGGGAAATAGTCCCACCTCTACCAAGTAGTTCACCCCTTAGGGTGTATAGAGGTCCCCAGGCCACTCCTTGCCATGGGTATGCTGGGAGCTTTGTTGGAAGCAATGGTTCCCATATGTGGGTATTCTGCTTAGTACATGTGTGGGTATTCTGCTTAGTACATGTGTGGGTATTCTGCTTAGCACATGTGTGGGTATTCTGCTTAGTACATGTGTGGGTATTCTGCTTAGTACATGTGTGGGTATTCTGCTTAGCACATGTGTGGGTATTCTGCTTAGTACATGTGTGGGTATTCTGCTTAGCACATGTGTGGGTATTCTGCTTAGTACATGTGTGGGTATTCTGCTTAGTACATGTGTGGGTATTCTGCCTAGTACATGTGTAGGTATTCTGCTTAGCACATGTGTGGGTATTCTGCTTAGTACATGTGTGGGTATTCTTCTTAGTACATGTGTGGGTATTCTGCTTAGTACATGTGTGGGTATTCTGCTTAGCACATGTGTGGGTATTCTGCTTAGTACATGTGTGGGTATTCTGCTTAGTACATGTGTGGGTATTCTGCTTAGCACATGTGTGGGTATTCTGCTTAGCACATGTGTGGGTATTCTGCTTAGCACATGTGTGGGTATTCTGCTTAGCACATGTGTGGGTATTCTGTTAGCACATATGTGGGTATTCTGCTTAGTACATGTGTGGGTATTCTGCTTAGTACATGTGTGGGTATTCTGCTTAGCACATGTGTGGGTATTCTGTTAGCACATATGTGGGTATTCTGCTTAGTACATGTGTGGGTATTCTGCTTAGTACATGTGTGGGTATTCTGCTTAGCACATATGTGGGTATTCTGTTAGCACATACACATGTATGTGGGTATTCTGCTTAGTACATGTGTGGGTATTCTGCTTAGTACATGTGTGGGTATTCTGCTTAGTACATGTGTGGGTATTCTGCTTAGCACATGTGTGGGTATTCTGCTTAGTACATGTGTGGGTATTCTGCTTAGTACATGTGTGGGTATTCTGCTTAGTTCATGTGTGGGTATTCTGCTTAGTACATGTGTGGGTATTCTGCTTAGCACACGTGTGGGTATTCTGGTTAGCACATGTGTGGTATACTGCTTAGTACATGTGTGGGTATTCTGCTTAGTACATGTGTGGGTATTCTGCTTAGCACATATGTGGGTATTCTGCTTAGTACATGTGTGGGTATTCTGCTTAGTACATGTGTGGGTATTCTGCTTAGTACATGTGTGGGTATTCTGCTTAGTACATGTGTGGGTATTCTGCTTAGTACATGTGTGGGTATTCTGCTTAGTACATGTGTGGGTATTCTGCTTAGTACATGTGTGGGTATTCTGCTTAGTACATGTGTGGGTATTCTGCTTAGTACATGTGTGGGTATTCTGCTTATTACATGTGTGGGTATTCTGCTTAGTACATGTGTGGGTATTCTGCTTAGCACATGTGTGGGTATTCTGCTTAGTACATGTGTGGGTATTCTGCTTAGTACATGTGTGGGTATTCTGCTTAGTACATGTGTGGGTATTCTGCTTAGCACATGTGTGGGTATTCTGCTTAGCACATGTGTGGGTATTCTGCTTAGCACATGTGTGGGTATTCTGCTTAGTACATGTGTGGGTATTCTGCTTAGCACATGTGTGGGTATTCTGCTTAGTACATGTGTGGGTATTCTGCTTAGTACATGTGTGGGTATTCTGCTTAACACATGTGTGGGTACTCTGCTTAACACATGTGTGGGTATTCTGCTTAGTACATGTGTGGGTATTCTGCTTAGTACATGTGTGGGTAGTCTGCTTAGTACATGTGTGGGTATTCTGCTTAGTACATGTGTGGGTATTCTGCTTAGTACATGTGTGGGTATTCTGCTTAGTACATGTGTGGGTATTCTGCTTAGTACATGTGTGGGTATTCTGCTTAGTACATGTGTGGGTATTCTACTTAGTACATGTGTGGGTATTCTGCTTAGCACATGTGTGGGTATTCTGCTTAGCACATGTGTGGGTATTCTGCTTAGTACATGTGTGGGTATTCTGCTTAGCACATGTGTGGGTATTCTGCTTAGTACATGTGTGGGTCTTCTACTTAGTAATGTGTGGGTATTCTGCTTAGTACATGTGTGGGTATTCTGCTTAGTACATGTGTGGGTATTCTGCTTAGCACATGTGTGGGTATTCTGCTTAGCACATGTGTGATGGGTATTCTGCTTAGCACATGTGTGGGTTTTCTGCTTAGTACATGTGTGGGTATTCTGCTTAGTACATGTGTGGGTATTCTGCTTAGTACATGTGTGGGTATTCTGCTTAGTACATGTGTGGGTATTCTGCTTAGTACATGTGTGGGTATTCTGCTTAGTACATGTGTGGGTATTCTGCTTAGTACATCTGTGGGTATTCTGCTTAGTACATGTGTGGGTATTCTGCTTAGTACATGTGTGGGTATTCTGCTTAGTACATGTGTGGGTATTCTGCTTAGTACATGTGTGGGTATTCTGCTTAGTACATGTGTGGGTATTCTGCTTAGTACATGTGTGGGTATTCTGCTTAGTACATGTGTGGGTATTCTGCTTAGTACATGTGTGGGTATTCTGCTTAGTACATGTATGGGCATTCTGCGTAGCACATGTGTGGGTATTCTGTTAGCACATGTGTGGGTATTCTGCTTAGTACATGTGTGGGTATTCTTCTTAGTACATGTGTGGGTATTCTTTAGCACATGTGTGGGTATTCTGTTAGCACATATGTGGGTATTGTGCTTAGTACATGTGTGGGTATTCTGCTTAGTACATGTGTGGGTATTCTGCTTAGTACATGTGTGGGTATTCTGCTTAGCACAAGTGTGGGTATTCTGCTTAGTACATGTGTGGGTATACTGCTTAGTACATGTGTGGGTATTCGGCTTAGTACATGTGTGGGTATTCTGCTTAGCACACGTGTGGGTATTCTGCTTAGTACATGTGTGGGTATTCTGCTTAGTACATGTGTGGGTATTCTGCTTAGTACATGTGTGGGTATTCTGCTTAGCACATGTGTGGGTATTCTGTTAGCACATATGTGGGTATTCTGCTTAGTACATGTGTGGGTATTCTGCTTAGTACATGTGTGGGTATTCTGCTTAGCACATGTGTGGGTATTCTGTTAGCACATATGTGGGTATTCTGCTTAGTACATGTGTGGGTATTCTGCTTAGTACATGTGTGGGTATTCTGCTTAGCACATATGTGGGTATTCTGTTAGCACATACACATGTATGTGGGTATTCTGCTTAGTACATGTGTGGGTATTCTGCTTAGTACATGTGTGGGTATTCTGCTTAGTACATGTGTGGGTATTCTGCTTAGCACATGTGTGGGTATTCTGCTTAGTACATGTGTGGGTATTCTGCTTAGTACATGTGTGGGTATTCTGCTTAGTTCATGTGTGGGTATTCTGCTTAGTACATGTGTGGGTATTCTGCTTAGCACACGTGTGGGTATTCTGGTTAGCACATGTGTGGTATACTGCTTAGTACATGTGTGGGTATTCTGCTTAGTACATGTGTGGGTATTCTGCTTAGCACATATGTGGGTATTCTGCTTAGTACATGTGTGGGTATTCTGCTTAGTACATGTGTGGGTATTCTGCTTAGTACATGTGTGGGTATTCTGCTTAACACATGTGTGGGTACTCTGCTTAACACATGTGTGGGTATTCTGCTTAGTACATGTGTGGGTATTCTGCTTAGTACATGTGTGGGTATTCTGCTTAGTACATGTGTGGGTATTCTGCTTAGTACATGTGTGGGTATTCTGCTTAGTACATGTGTGGGTATTCTGCTTAGTACATGTGTGGGTATTCTGCTTAGTACATGTGTGGGTATTCTACTTAGTACATGTGTGGGTATTCTGCTTAGCACATGTGTGGGTATTCTGCTTAGCACATGTGTGGGTATTCTGCTTAGTACATGTGTGGGTATTCTGCTTAGCACATGTGTGGGTATTCTGCTTAGTACATGTGTGGGTCTTCTACTTAGTAATGTGTGGGTATTCTGCTTAGTACATGTGTGGGTATTCTGCTTAGTACATGTGTGGGTATTCTGCTTAGCACATGTGTGGGTATTCTGCTTAGCACATGTGTGATGGGTATTCTGCTTAGCACATGTGTGGGTTTTCTGCTTAGTACATGTGTGGGTATTCTGCTTAGTACATGTGTGGGTATTCTGCTTAGTACATGTGTGGGTATTCTGCTTAGTACATGTGTGGGTATTCTGCTTAGTACATGTGTGGGTATTCTGCTTAGTACATGTGTGGGTATTCTGCTTAGTACATGTGTGGGTATTCTGCTTAGTACATGTGTGGGTATTCTGCTTAGTACATGTGTGGGTATTCTGCTTAGCAAACATTACTAGTCCACTTAAGATTTGGCTCATACTTTTCTGGAACAGTTCTGGCTTGCTCGATATCCCATATGGCAGCTTGGTGAAACAGTACACCATCCAAATGGTGTCAGAAATGCAGTGAAAAGTCTGGACTTTTCAGAGAGCAGTATCTGCCATAACCCACTGTTGGTGTCCAGCTAGCTGAAGCATGTGGTGCCTCCTAGCTGTACCATAATGGTGTCCTCCCTTGGCAGAGGACATACTTCTTACAACACACCTTCCTTCAGATGGTCCCCACACACTCACATCTCTCCTGATGTCTTTGTCATGGCCACCATTCCTACACACCTTGGGGGGGTTGGCTCTCTTACTTTGGTTATAATTCCCTTGCCCTCCATCTTGTTCAGCTCTTCTCTTACACACAGAGGTGGCAGGGGAATTGGTGGACCTCCATTGTGATGGGTCTTCCATATGTCTGCACTAGAACCCTGATAGGCTGTGAAAGAGCCCTTGTCTGGACCACCACAACAGTCCTACTTCTTCTTCTGCCTCTCATCCTTCTTTTGATGGACATGGTTTTGCCTTAGGTGGAGATTGCTGGCCGCTGAGGTGCTTGGCTAACACGGGATATGTACGGCCTTGATTACCACAATTAAAACACTCCACGTGGAGTAAAGATGGGGTAAGGACCCCTAGTCCCCAGTCCTGAAAACACCGATGGAAAGTATGGCTGTGCACAGTAGGCTTAACCCCTCCATAGCTGGGGGACCAAGATGGCTGGCCTTCAAGCTGCAGGTGACCAGATGGTGGGAGGGGCTGCCCATCTCCAGCTACTTAGCTCCCCCCAGAGCTGTCCCCACACCTCCTGTGGTTGGGGGGGAGGAGGGGGGGCCCCCTAAGGTCTCTGTAGGTCTAGACAGCTGGGGATTCCCCCAATAACCTGTGTGTTTATTGGGAGATTGCTATCACCTCTGCTCTGGTGTAAAGCTAGAAGTTAACTATTCTAGTTATTCTACTTCAATTCTGACATCCAGATGAGTTTAGTTTTGTTGGTGGTGTGCTCCAAGTACACATAGTCCACTGCCTTCAGTCCAGTGACCTCTGCTAGCCTCCTTGGATAACACTGATTGTTGGGGTGTCCTTTTCCTCCAGCTATGTGGCAAATGACCTCCTTAGCTGGACATCGGGCTATTGGGTGATTGCCTCTTCCCCATCCCATACAGTGCCTTCCTCATGACCTCAGATTTCCTTCCTACTTTTGAGGTGAGGTCTTTCCATCCAGCCTGATGAGGATTGATTTCTTCTATGCTGACAGTGTCTACTTCTTTCAGCAACTGTTCTAGTTCCATGACAGCTGGTGCCATGTACTGGGTGATATGGTGCAGGGGGAGGGGGTGGAGAGGTGTGGGGGGAGGGAGGGGGAGGGGCAGTGTTGGGATGATCAGAACATCAGCAGTGGGACATTTAGTAGTGGTAAGAAAATTGGCGATTTTGTGTAAACACTCAGATAGAGACAAGATTATACACCAGTTATGTCAACACACCTCTTTTATTAGGGGCACATCAGTCCTCATGTGCCAACATTCAGATGAAGAGGATATCCATATATGGTCAAGGTCAACAGACACACTCCTGTCCAGCCATGAAAATGGAGGCACATTCACACACACACACACACACACACACACACACACATACACACACACACACACACACACACACACACACACACACACACACACACACAAAGGCTGCACAGGTACACATGCACACACATCCATCCTCCCTCCTCTAGGGTGTAAGAGGTCACAGCTCAGCACTAGCCTTGCCCTGATCCTTATTGACATCAACATGACAGTAATCAACACACAGTCATGGGAGGATAACACTCCTAGGAGATGTTTGGTGGAGAATGGATCAGAGCAGGGTAAGATATCTGTTATTGTTTGGGGGACACAATACTTCTGAATGTCATAAATTCAGCCTAATTGATTTGCAGTGTTCATATAAGTTTGCATGTGGTGACTGCTCTGTCCCTGTCAGGCTGGCCCATGTATAGTCTGGGGAAGAGGCACCTTGGTCAACCTCTGCACATGCCTGACCTCGTATTTAAGCAAACGGCCATCACCCCACTCCTCATATCTCAATCTCTTTCACCTCCCTCACTTGTTATCAATGTCTTCCTCCTTCATCCTTCCCTCACTTCCCCTCTCCCCTCTCCCTCCTCTTCCCCTCTCCCTCCTCTTCCCCTCTCCCTCCTCCTCCTCCCCTCTCCCTCCTCCTCTTCCCCTCTCCCTCATCCTCTTCCCCTCTCCCTCCTCCCCTCTCCCTCCTCTTCCCCTCTCCCTCCTCTTCCCCTCTCCCTCCTCCTCTTCCCCTCTCCCTCCTCCTCTTCCCCTCTCCCTCCTCCTCTTCCCCTCTCCCTCCTCCTCTTCCCCTCTTCCTCCTCCTCTTCCCCTCTCCCTCCTCCTCTTCCCCTCTTCCTCCTCTTCCCCTCTCCTTCCTCCTCTTCCCCTCTCCCTCCTCCTCTTCCCCTCTCCCTCCTCCTCTTCCCCTCTCCCTCCTCCTCTTCCCCACTCCCTCCTCCTCCTCCCCTCTCCCTCCTCCTCTTCCCCTCTCCCTCCTCCTCTTCCCCTCTCCCGCCTCCTCCCCTCTCCCTCCTCTTCCCCTCTCCCTCCTCCTCTTCCCCTCTCCCTCCTCCTCTTCCCCTCTCCCTCCTCCTCCCCTCTCCCTCCTCTTTCCCTCTCCCTCCTCCTCTTCCCCTTACCCTCCTCTTTCCCTCTTCCTCCTCCCCTCTCCCTCCTCCTCTTCCCCTCTCCCTCCTCCTCTTCCCCTCTTCCCCTCTCCCTCCTCCTCCCCTCTCCCTCCTCCTTTTCCCCTTACCCTCCTCCTCCCCTCTCCCTCCTCCTCTTTCCCTCTCCCTCCTACTCTTCCCCTCTCCCTCCTCCTCTTCCCCTCTCCCTCCTCCTCTTCCCCTCTCCCTCTCCCTCCTCCTCTTCCCCTCTCCCTCCTCCTCTTCCCCTCTCCCTCCTCCTCTTCCCCTCTCCCTCCTCCTCCCCTCTCCCTCCTCTTCCCCTCTCCCTCCTCCTCTTCCCCTCTCCCTCCTCCTCTTCCCCTCTCCCTCCTCCTCCTCCCCTCTCCCTCCTCCCCCCACCTCCACCTGCACTTATCTTCATTTACACACATTTGAAGTGATGTTGGCTAAATGGAGCACCCTTGACCCTTATCAGTACACCTGGAGCACCATTATTGGTGCTCTGGAGACACCAAGTGTTGGAGAAGTTGTACTGGCAGCTGAGCTAAGGACAAAATACTTATGTTAGATGTGCATTTATTAGAATGTAATTTCTATTTTATGACTGATCTGTCATCTAAATAATGGCATTCTTTGGCAGGGGGGAGTGTGCTCAGACATAACTGTAGACTTTGTAGCAACCAAACATAGCAAAGTACAAGTGCACCATATGGGCTTCTAATAACACAAACACTAGTTAATTAATAAGTAAATCCGGGGAGCTTTTTTGTTTTACTCCATGTGTGAGGGCGTCAAGATCTGGGACATGGGACACAAGATGGCAGCCAACGGTGTGGACAATGGTGCCCTGTGGTTGGATCACGTGCGGGTGCCCAGGGAGGCCCTCCTGGACCAGGTGTCCCAGGTGTGCGAGGACGGCACCTTCACCAGCACGGTCTCCAAGCGTAGTGAGTGCTTCCTGGTCCTGGCCGACCAGCTCCTGAGCGGCAGGCTGTGCATGGCCTCCATGTGCATGGGCTCCCAGAAGGTAGCCATGACCAACGCCATAAGATACTCCAGCACCAGGCTGTGCGTAGGCAAGACGGGCAAGTGGGACACCCCCATACTGCGGTACCAGCTCCAGCAGAGGGCCCTGGTCCCCCTCTAGGCCAACATCTATGCCCTCAACATGGGCCTGAACCACGCCAAGGACAGGTATGCAGCCCAGCACCCCAACATGTCTGCTGAGGAGAAGCTGGAGGTGTTGCTTCTCTGCTGCATTTTCAAGACCATGGTCACCTGGAACAACGAGCAGGTGGCCACCGTCGGGAGGGAGAGGTGTGGGGGGGGGGCAGGGCTACCTGTCCGCTAACCGCCTAGGGGAGTGCATCACCTGGTCCCACGTGGGGCTCACGACCGAGGGGGACAACCGCGTCCTCATGCAGAAGGTGAGCAAGGAACTTATGACCACGGTCAAGCCCGCGGAGGTGAAGAGGTGTTTGCGGCCTTGTCCAAGCTCCCCCTAGCCCTGCACCCCCCTGGCATTGGGGACCACCAGGGACCCCACCTCCCAGGCCGTGCAGACTGCCCTACTGCGGGGGAGGGAGAAGTACCTCCTGCACTCCTTGTCCTTAAATATGGGTCTGGGGCTGAGGAATGTGCCCAAGGGGGAGGCGGTGTTCCAGGTGTGGATGATGGAGGAGAGCGACCATGTTCAGCACACAGCACACGCCTATGGAGAGGGTGTGGTCAATGACGCCATGCTACAGGCCATCAAGGACGCAGACCCTGACAACCAGGGGGTGCTGGAGTCACTTCGGTCCCTGTACTGCTTGTCCAGATTTGAGACCTGGATGGGGTGGTACCTCTCGGAGGGACTGCTGAGCCCCTCTCAGGCCCAGGCCATCACCCGGCGCTCCAGGGAGCTGTGTGCCGAGCTGGGCAGTCAAGCTATAGAGCTGGTGAATGGGTTTGGTGTCCCAGAGCACATGCTGAGGTCCCCTATTGCCCACGATTGGGTGGCCTTCAACGAGAGGGACACTCAGGGTGAGATTCTGAATGATGAAGAACGATGGCAGTATCCAGAGTTTGTGCCCCTCCCACCTCAGTAGTGGGGGGTGGGGCTAATTGCTAAGGGGGAGGGGAGGGGCTTGTGATGTGTATGTCATGTAACATGTTATGTCAGAGGCTGTCTTACAACAATATCTGACCAATCAGGATGCATTGTGAAGTCCACCTGTCAGCAGGGCTGCAGTTTGTTTGACTCATGGAGAATTGTAGAACATTAAAATTGCATCAAATTTACCAGAAAGCCATAAAGGAGTTTGTCTAAGAGGTATTGCATGTGGGGGAGGGGCTGAGAGATATTGCATGTGGGGGCGTGGCTGAGGATACGTCATGTGGGGGCGGGGCTGAGGATACATCATGTGGCACAACCACACCACCAGTTGGTTATGTGCAAATGTCTGTTTCAACTGGTGATACGTAAACGTAGTAGGACATACTTTGCTGCAAAGGGAAGTAGCAAAAGCTAATGCAAACACTCCACAATCACTTGAGCCATTTTGTCTTTGTACTGGTTTTATCCTCAAAGTAATTTTCTTATCTTGAGAGCGTATTAATGAACAGATGGTTACAGTCAAAAATGTTTACATTCCCTGATGTACACTGAATATTTGAGACAGTTATCCAATGGTTATTGTTCACGTGCAATACCTGTACAAATTCCCTTCTTTCCATCTGAAATGCCAATATCTCTCCTAATGTTGTTACTTGTAGGCCTCCAATGTGTGGGAAAGCTTCTTTAATGAGTTTCTGTCCAGCATTAATGATGCTATCAGTGATCCATTTTCCATTTAAAATACATTTGTAGTCAGTAATAAGTAAATTCAATGAAGGAATCCAAGACTGGCATGATATGTTGTGTGAGTTATCTAGCACAGAAGATAACGTAAGCATACAACATGAATTAGTATCATGTAACTTATATGTATTGGCTAATGGTGTACAAGCTAAGGCAGGTATGAAGGGGCAAGTGGAAACAGGTTTTTAGACAACATATACAAGCACTCTAAACAGCTATAAAGTATCCACTTACCGTGCAGAGATGTGTGCCTACTCTGACTGGAAAGAATAGTTTCGTGCATCTTAGGTTCTTCAGTGACAACAGTGTTATATCCTTATGGGGTTTGAAATACCTGGCTCCAAACGTTAGGCTTGATAGGAATAGGATGTAATGCAGCATCCACTTTCACAAATTTAGCGTCATTTGTACGTTGGCATACATCACATGTCAATAAAAATCTGCGGATGTCATCACCCATATTCTTCCAAAAAAATCTGGAGCAAATTTTCTCAAGGGTCTTGTCTCTTCCAAGGTGTCCTCCTCCTATATGATTATAAATGCCGAAAGCGTGGAGACGGCGGTTAATAACACAATGAGAGCTACATCCTCATTATACAAAAGCATTATAATTTACCTTCAGTGGAGGCGTGGCAACTTTTCATGATCCGACAGCGTTCTTCTTTCGTGTTAAAAATTAACCACCCAGCGCCATACTCGATCACCATCTTGCACGTTTGCGGAATAAAAAAGGATACCACCACTGTCTACTTTGTAATTTTCCTGTGCTTTTCTTCGGTATGAACGTTTCTGGACCTTGGATAATCCTGAAGGATAGCGCCCCAACAATAAAAATTCCACCAAGGCGTCATATAGTCATCCATAATGCTCTACTGAAGTGTGAATCATCCACGAGGTTGGGCGCGCATGCGTAATTTGCATGCGCGTAAAAGAGGGGTGGGGGACATTATATCCTACGAATGGCAGTCCCCCTGGGGGGGGGGGGGGGGGGGGGGGGGGGGGACACTTAAAACCAGAGGGGGACATTATATCCTAGGATATATTGTCCGGGGGGACAATATATCCTAGGATGTAATGTCTGGGGGGACATTTTTTCCAGGGGGACAGCCATTCCTCCGACACCTGAAGTCCCCCATGGCCTTCTGGGTCCTACTCAGCTCCTCCTTCTGCATGCGGAGGTACTCCTTCACCACATTCATTGACTTATATACAATCAACGGGTGGTACTCTGTCAATCGCATGTGACGGTGATTCGATGTTGCGTATTTGCCGATGTCAATGCTTTTGGTCTAAATCGCTGTATATGCGTATGGTCCTTTTTAAAAAGCGGCTGGGCTCACTCGTGATATAATGTGAGGGGCGCGCCCCCTTCCGTATATACGTACCTCCCGCAGCAAGCAAATTCACAAGATAAGAAAGATGACACTTTTCAAGATGTTGAAAGTTTTTCGAGATGTTAGATGGGAGATGTTGATTATGAATGGCCAAATGCATTTGTAGCAACTACTTAATAACTGCTTCAGTCTTTGGAGATTCGTATGGCGACTTCGCTTCCATGAGCTGCATGCATAGTTGGGCGTAGCCCGACCTTCGCGTACTTCCGGCAATACGCGAAGGTCGGGCTACGCCCAACTACTGCATGCATGCATGGTGACATGACACTGCGCATGCGCAGTTCTTTCCTTAAAAGGAAGGAGCGCTTACGTCTGTTCATTCTGAGCAGTTGTTCGATTAATAAATAGTTGTTAGGTAGAAACTCTTTTTGTAGACTTTTTGTTTGTGTTTGTCAGTGGAAATTGTAAGGTGAGCGTTTCTGTCTCGTGACGTGGTAGCAAGTTTGTGCCTGTAGCTAAGCCTTTGGTACTATTACCAAGCCTTTTGGTTGTGTACTGCAAAAGGAGCGAGAAAAACGACTATTTTGTTGTGGGTAGTGATTGGAGAGCAGTTTTTGGTGTTTTTCCTAGTTGTATTGTGGTGTTGGAGGTCCCCGCAGCTACCCAAGGTGTGTGGGAGGGCAGTAGTGGTGTGCGCGTGTCAACGTTATAGCTGTACATGCTTATATAGAGAAGCCAACAGGTCTACGCCTTCTTTTTCACGTAGTGAAGTAGTAAGTAACGAATCTAGGTGTGTGTGGAGTACACACGAGCTGCAATCAAACGCCGACGTTATACCACATAGCCAAGGCCATTGATAGCCTCGCCATTGCTATAAAGATCACTTCCCATTAGCCTGAGGTAGCCAGCCTCGCCATTAGGCATAGCTAGAGAGCCTCGTGGTGCGAGGTAGCCAATATGACCTAGTGTAGTGCTCGAAATGCTCTGTTTGGGATGTCCCCGTTGGGCCATAAGAGGCCTCCTTACCTGTGGCCATGAAGCAGGTAGCCGTTGGTAGTGTGCGATGTAGTAAAGAGAAGCGTGAAGTGTGTGTGGTGTGGACCTGTTGTGCGTACGAGCTAGCTAGGTCCCCAAACGAAGGTGGTGCTGTCTGTGAATTAACTATAAATAATTTCTTTCCTTTAGAACATAAAAATGTTTCATTTTGAAAGTTGTGAAAATACACCAGAGCGAGGTGGTCGAGGGTATGGTGGTGGTGGTCTGGTGGAGGTGGAGGGTAGGGTTTTGTGGGGACGAGGAGGAGGAAGAGGAGTGTGCAGGTTAGATGATAAGGATAAGTGGAAGAGATGGACTGATGGTGTTGAGGTAGCGGCCACACTAGGAGTGTGTGGTGGAGAGTTAGTGAAGGTGGGTGGTTATAAGGATGGTGTGTGTAGTAAGAAGGTGATGGTGTGGAGAGGAGGGAGGTGGTCCCTCATGTCAGACATGTTGGTAGGGTGTAGGTGGTCCTGTGTAGTTAGTGTTGGTGGAGGTGGTCTGGTGGTGATGGGAGGGAGAGGTGATGGGTACAAGGGCTGGTTGGCTGATGTCCAAGTCTTCGATGGGAAGACACAGACCTGGCACTTTGGACCATCACTACCTGAGCCATGTAGGGACATGTCAGCAATGGTCCATGGAGACCTGGTCTTCGTGATGGGAGGTTATGGCATGGACACAGCTGTGTGGTGTGCCAACATCAATGAGCTGGTGAGCCACTGAGCATTGTGTAGCATCTCTGTCCCTTTGTTTAGCGTGTGTGTAGCTGACCCGTGGGACGCACACACCACGCACCTAGCGCGTGGACGCTTCCTGCAACACACGCACGCTCAGCGTGGTCCTACACACACGCACACGTGTGCACACACGTCGCGCGCGTCCACACCACACACACAGTGTAGACGCTCGCTGTAGTAGCTCTACTGGTGGAGACGCACACACGCACAAGCGTCTCCATCGTGTGCACACCATGCACGCTGACGTTAGAGCTGTGTAGTTGATGTGTGGTGTGTGCTTCACACATGGGCACACACACCAATGATGTCCACACATGCACACTATGTGTACCCAGTGGTGCACACATCCACATGACTGCTTGTACACCACTCATCTTTAATGTGCATCCTCACACACACACACACACACACACACACACACACACATACAGATTGCTGTACAGTCACAAGAAGACACACAGCAATCTACCTGGAGAGAGCTACCAGATGTATCATACAGTTATTCAGCTGTATGTGTGGTTGATGGTGTGCTCCTTGCCATTGGAGGCAGGGTTGGATTAAAGGAGACCTCTGCCATCTATGCCCTCCACCCTGTTGATCAGAAGTGGCAGCATGTTGGAGACATGCCATTTGAGTGTGCCTTTGTAGACACTCTACTGCTGTCAGGAGGAAGGCTGTTGGTGGTTGATGGGGAGAGTCACAGGGTCTTGTGGGTCACTGTGGAAGGTAAGCCATGCAAGTGTTATGGTCAGTACTACTAACCAGACTATTTTTAGGTCTGGCTATGGTCTTCCCTAGTCCTTTGAACACAGTGAAGACAGATGACAGGTGTGTGAATGTTTGGAGTGTGCCTGTGGGGGTGTTGATGGTGGTGATGTGCACTAGAGTACCAATGGTATAAATACTAATTTTACAAAAGTGCACATATATGTAGGAACACTTAGTCACTTCCCTAAGAGGTGGAGTTATGTCATTAGGATCACCTCCCCAAATCTCCCTTAGGTAGGGAGGTGTCCTTAGTACACATCCAATGCATCACTAGGGTTCTTACCTCATTCCCCTCAGAGAGGTCACACAAGGGTGGGGGTAACGCACCCTTATGTGTGCTAATGACAGGGGGGCATTCTACCTCACACCTGTCATACTGTGGACATGTGATGTGTGACAACTCATATTTGTTTGTGGTTATTAAGTGTGTACAAGGTTATTGGTACGAGGTACCCCAGAGTAGGAATAATATAGGACCAAGGGATACCTATCTTGCTGTAGTACTACCATGAGCTATACACAAAATTGTCCACCTTGTTGTGTACATATGAGATAATTCAAGCATCCAAGTAGAGTGGAGCATCCTTAATTCAGTATCCTGTGGGGATGGTGGCTATGTGGCTAGCCACCTTTTACATATCTGATTTGATACCTTCATTCAGGAGGCTCTATGAGGAGGCCATGACCAAGGGATATGTGGAAACTTCAGTGACCAAGTGTCTCATCCTTGGAGCGGCTGGTGTTGGCAAGACTCACCTCAAACACCTCCTTCTCAAGAAGGACCATCCAAAGCAACGTGTCAGTACAGGACTGGCTGACAACCCTGTTAGAGCCATCTCCTTCACACTGGCTGGTGTGGGTGGACAAGAGGAGGATGACTGGTTTGTGGTTGAAGATGACCAGGCACTGATGAGTGTTATTGGAGGAACCATCAAAGGTGGTGTATCCATGGCACCATCATTGGCTGATGTGGTGAGCACTCTTCCAAAGATGGCCATAGACCCTTCCAATGCAGCCAGTGATGGAGCTGTTGGTCCCACCCCTGCTGGTGTGAACATCACCAAGGACACCACCCAGCCTGAACAGAGCAGGACTGCAGATATAGAGGATGAGCTGGTTCGTCACATTAACCAATCCTCAGGTAAGAGCAGCAGGCCTTGCTATTTGCTTGTATTAAACCCTAAATCTCCCCTCTTTAGACAACAAGAAGTTATTTGGAGTGAAATGGATCCAGTTCATTGACAGTGGTGGTCAGCTGCAATACCATGACATCCTTCCATTGTTCATTCAAGATCCCATGGTAACAATATTTGTACTGAAGCTGTCAGAAGAGCTATCACATCACCCCACCATTGAGTACTATGGAGCAGATGGCAAGCCTGTTGGTAAACCATATGGATCATCTCTCTCTCATAAACAGATCCTTCAACACTGTCTTGGGGCAATTCACTCCCAGGATGCTCATCCTCTGATCATCGTCGTGGGAACACATCGAGATACCAAAGATAGCTGTGCAGAAACCATCCAAGAGAAAAACCAACAACTCAAGGCATTACTGGACCCCACCCACTTTGATGTGCTTTACTCTGGAGAAGGGCTGATATTTGCTGTGAATGGCCTTTCCCCTGAAGATGTGGACAGACATGTTGCCCAGGTACTTAAGAAGCAAATCATATCCATGTCACACCAGCAGTTAGTAAAAATGCCTTTAGCATGGTTTGGGCTGGAGGTTGTTCTACAAAGGTCTTCCCATGATGGTGTCTTGAGTCTTGCAGAATGTCAGGCGTCTGCTAAAAGGTTTTACATTGAAGGAGATGCATTCTCTGCTGCCTTGCACCATCTTGTCAAACACAATGTGTTCTTATATTACCCCGAGGTTCTTCCCCAGACAGTGTTCTGTGACCCCCAGGTAGTCCTCACCAAGGTGACTGAACTAGTGCAGTACCACCACAAGCTGAGGGATGGGGGTGTGGCAGTTAGAAGTAACCAGATCATGTTCAGGGACCATGGCCTGTTGTCAGTGGAGCTACTGAGCGAGTTTAAAGGGCACTACAAAGATGGTCTGTTCACTCCACAAGATCTAGTGAAGTTGCTGGTGAGTCGTGGTGCCATAGCTATGATCAGAGATGGTGAGTACTTGATGCCTGCTCTGCTGCCCCACCTGGACTCCACCCAAGTGTCCAAGTACCTTGAAAGAGGTGCCTCCCTGATGATTAGGTTCCCCCGTGGCTATATTCCTAGTGGTCTGTTTTGCTGTCTTGTGGCCCTTCTACTTTCATCTTCCTGGGAGGTGTGTATGGATGGAAATCAGCCATTGCGTCTGTATCGCAATTGTATTACATTGATACAAAGGGGCACTCCAGAAATTGTGACCCTTGTTGACATGTTCTCCTATATAGCAGTGCATGTTCATGAAGCTTCAAGTGAGGTGTGTAGGGAGATAAGAGATTGTGTCTATGATGTTATCAAGAGTGCCTGTAGTGTTCTCAAGTACCATAATGTCCAGTTAGAAGATGCCTTCATGTGTGCAGGAGCCCGTTGTACCTCAGACCCTCCTCATGTAGCTGTAGTGGTATCCAGAGGAGCAGTGAACAAGTGGAGGTGTACCATCAGAGGTGATCAGGTTGGAGACCTGAGCAAGGACCAGCTGATGTGGTTACCAGATTGTCCTTTGGGTGAGAGTGTTATCACAGAGCAAGAAGGTTCAAATGGTGAGTGTTTTCTCTGGTCATTCTTGATATTGTAACCTGTGGAGGTGCTAAGGGAGGGGCCTGGTTACCTGGGGGGGGGGGGGGGGGCCTGGTCACCTGGGGAGCAGTAGGGGTAGGCCTGGGGCATGTTGCATAATGTATTGGAGCATGCCATACAAGCATACAGCATCACTTGCCATTGTCATCAACTGGTGTGAAAAAAAGGGGAACGGTAAAGATTTAATAACATTCCATCCATGCACACACGCAGGTGTGCCTACTATCAAGCTGTTGACTAGCTTACCAAGCCTTGTTGGTGGTGTGAGGAAGAACCTTAACATCATACAGAGGACCAGTACTAGCTATACCAAGCTGGGGATGTACCTCCTGGATGATGACAACTGTGATATAGTACATGCTCTTAGGGAGAAGTACCACCATGACCCTGTGGAGATTGTTATAGCTGTCTACAAGATGTGGATCTCTGGTACTGGAAGGAGACCAGCAACATGGCAGACATTGATTGGTGTGCTTAGAGACATTGAGCTGAACAGTTTAGCAGATGATATTGAACGTGTGTGTGCTGAACCCTTCTGAGTGAGCATTGTGCCTCTCGTCCTAAATCTGGATATTTTTTTTGTAAGATTCATCTTTAAGTTTTGGATCAAAGGGTTGCCCGCTCTTTGTTGGTGCTTATTATGGAAACGATTTTGCATATTACAGCGTATATGGTATGGGCCTAATTCCAAACGCGCGCTTCTCGAACAAGTACCATTGCCCCCGTTCCGCGATCCGTACCAGGCCATATATCGCAATAATATTAATAATCCGTTACACGAAAACTCGTAACGCTTCTTATGGACGGCGGATGTCCTCTCCTCTCCGTGCATCTTCTAATTCAACGGTACGTTCTGACCATGCACATGTATAACTAACTCCTTAGACTAAGGCTAAGCTTGTGCGGAGATCACCACGTACCAACCATATTGATTAATAGAGAATGAAAACCAAGTTCTTCTCGATTGCCCGATGCAAGGAACATTCTCTGGAAAGTGGTGCATGAATGATGGCATCTTCGTACTACATGTACACACACTCATACTTTCCAATAGCGAAGTGTGAAGAGTTGATGTACATAATCATAAATGACGTCACAAGAGATCGCTGTGTTTTCACTTTGTACCTCATCCATGCTGCAGGCACTCCAACATGTCCCACACAAAGAGATGCTTCTGAAGCTTCCTGCAGGCCTTGAATTGCCATAGCAACAGTTCCTCCATACAGCTGCAAAGTCCTGTTGCTGATTACTCAGTTGCCTCAAGGCAAAGAGAACACAAACATGCTTTGGGGCATCTCTGTTACATCATATCCTCACAAAGGTTGTTCATAACTGTCCCAAAAGTATGTCCTTTGGGGTTAAAAAGTATGTCCTTTGGGGTTAAAATCTGTATACCTAGGTATAGGGCCAGAGGCGACTGTAGTAATGTGGCATGGGTATAGGCCCACCCAGCAAAGTACTGCAGTGACACAATATGCTTATATATATGTGTGCGCGTGTCAACGTTATAGCTGTACATGCTTATCTAGAGAAGCCAACAGGTCTACGCCTTCTTTTTCCCGTAGTAAAGTAGTAAGTAACGAATCTAGGTATGTGTGGAGCACACACGAGCTGCAATCAAACGCCGACGTTATACCACATTTCCTCTGTTACTACTACTTTCTTTAGGGATCCCCTCGCTTTCCAGTCACATGCCAATTCAGAGACGTTAACTGTTTAAAGGAAATTGTGATGTGATTTAATGATGATAGCAAGTGAGCAGAACAAACTGTCTTATTGTACACACTGCTGTGATGTATGTGATGCAACATTTGGGTTGTATTCCAAGATTCCCCTTCCTTCTACGTTTGTGCTCCTGCATGCAATGTATTAGTACATGTCTTAACCCTCCGGGGAAAAAAAAAAGAGTGAATTTAATTAAAATAATGTAGGACTTGTAAACAGCAATTGAGTAAAAAGTAAGGAAACAAGGAATTATGGATATTGATGCATTCATTAAATTATAAATATTACAGACCTACATTATTTAGCAAATCTATCTGCCTGAAAGTCTGCTAAATGTAGGTATGTAATATTTATAATTTAATGAATGCATAATATCCGCAATTCCTTGTTTCCTTACTTTTTACTCAATTGCTGTTTACAAATCCTACATTACCAATTTTATTTTAATCAAATTTTTATATCTTGTGTAGGTAGAAGGGCTTCTTTTGACACCAGGTCAAGAGGAGGTTGAGTAGTAGACATACAATGGCCGATGTGAGAGTATGCCCCTCGAATACACATGCAAGTGTTATGGTCAGTACTACTAACCAGACTATTTTCAGGTCTGGCTATGGTCTTCCCTAGTCCTTTGAACACAGTGAAGACAGATGACAGGTGTGTGAATGTTTGGAGTGTGCCTGTGGGGGTGTTGATGGTGGTGATGTGCACTAGAGTACACATGGTATGTTTGGAAATACAAAAGTGCACATATATGTAGGAACACTTACTCACTTCCCTAAGAGATGGAGTTATGTCATTAGGATCACCTCCCCAAATCTCCCTTAGGTAGGGAGGTGTCCTTAGTACACATCCAATGCATCACTAGGGTGAGGGTTCCCACCTCATTCCCCTCAGAGAGGTACACAGTGACACCCCCCTCCCCTCTGGCAGGGGAGTCAATGCCCTCACCCTGTGTTGGTAAATATTCTTTTGTTGGTTCTTAAAAAGCTAGTTTTTGTAGTGGAAATCTTGGAACAAGTAAATTCACCCCCTGCAGAGGATAGGGTGTATCCTTCTTCTGCCCATTGGTAGCTCTGCAGGGCTAAGCCCACACCAGGGTAAGGGGGTGGGGCAGAGCTGGGGTGTGGACCATTATCAGTGACCTTGGTTTGAGGATTTGAAAACACTTCCTTTAGAAATAGAATGATTCTCCCCCAATATGGTGGTGAATGTCTTGACCTCAGGAAATGGTGGGATATAGTCCCACCTCTACCAGGTAGTTCACCCCTAAGGGTGTGTAGAGGTCCCCAGGCCACTCCTTGCCATGGGTATGCTGGGAGCTTTGTAGGAAGCAATGGTTCCCATATGTGGGTATTCTGCTTAGTACATGTGTGGGTATTCTGCTTAGTACATGTGTGGGTATTCTGCTTAGTACATGTGTGGGTATTCTGCTTAGTACATGTGTGGGTATTCTGCTTAGTACATGTGTGGGTATTCTGCTTAGCACATGTGTGGGTATTCTGCTTAGTACATGTGTGGGTATTCTGCTTAGTACATGTGTGGATATTCTGCTTAGTACATGTGTGGGTATTCTGCTTAGTACATGTGTGGGTATTCTGCTTAGTACATGTGTGGGTATTCTGCTTAGTACATGTGTAGGTATTCTGCTTAGCACAAGTGTGGGTATTCTGCTTAGTACATGTGTGGGTATTCTGCTTAGTACATGTGTGGATATTCTGCTTAGTACATGTGTGGGTATTCTGCTTAGTACATGTGTGGGTATTCTGCTTAGTACATGTGTGGGTATTCTGCTTAGTACATGTGTGGGTATTCTGCTTAGTACATGTGTAGGTATTCTGCTTAGCACATGTGTGGGTATTCTGCTAAGTACATGTGTGGGTATTCTGCTTAGTACATGTGTGGGTATTCTGCTTAGCACATGTGTGGGTATTCTGCTTAGTACATGTGTGGGTATTCTGCTTAGTACATATGTGGGTATTCTGCTTAGTACATATGTGGGTATTCTGCTTAGTACATATGTGGGTATTCTGCTTAGTACATATGTGGATATTCTGCTTAGTACATATGTGGGTATTCTGCTTAGTACATATGTGGGTATTCTGCTTAGTACATATGTGGGTATTCTGCTTAGTACATATGTGGGTATTCTGCTTAGTACATATGTGGGTATTCTGCTTAGTACATGTGTGGGTATTCTGCTTAGTACATGTGTGGGTATTCTGCTTAGCACATGTGTGGGTATTCTGCTTAGTACATGTGTGGGTATTCTGCTTAGCACATGTGTGGGTATTCTGCTTAGCACATGTGTGGGTATTCTGCTTAGTACATGTGTGGGTATTCTGCTTAGCACATGTGTGGGTATTCTGCTTAGTACATGTGTGGGTATTCTGCTTAGTACATGTGTGGGTATTCTGCTTAGTACATGTGTGGGTATTCTGCTTAGTACATGTGTGGGTATTCTGCTTAGTACATGTGTGGGTATTCTGCTTAGTACATGTGTGGGTATTCTGCTTAGCACATGTGTGGGTATTCTGCTTAGTACATGTCCCCTGCTCAGATGTGTACACATGTAGTGTGTTAGTGGTCCCTGCTCAGATGTGGACACATGCAGTGTGTTAGTGGTCCTTGCTCAGATGTGTACACATGCAGTGTGTTAGTGGTCCCTGCTCAGATGTGGACACATGCAGTGTGTTAGTGGTCCCTGCTCAGATGTGTACACATGCAGTGTGTTAGTGGTCCCTGCTCAGATGTGTACACATGCAGTGTGTTAGTGGTGGTCCCTGCTCAGATGTGTACACATGCAGTGTGTTAGTGGTCCCTGCTCAGATGTGTACACATGCAGTGTGTTAGTGGTCCCTGCTCAGATGTGTACACATGCAGTGTGTTAGTGGTCCCTGCTCAGATGTGTACACATGCAGTGTGTTAGTGGTCCCTGCTCAGATGTGTACACATGCAGTGTGTTAGTGGTCCCTGCTCAGACGTGTACACATGCAGTGTGTTAGTGGTCCCTACTCAGATGTGTACACATGCAGTGTGTTAGTGGTCCCTGCTCAGATGCAGTGTATTAGTGGTCCATAACTGTAGGTTACTTTCATTACTGCCTTCATAGTACTTTTAATGCCCCTCCCCCCCCCCCCCCCCCCCCCCCTCCCCAGGTGAATTTAGTGAGGTGTCCTTAGCACACATTCATGCATCACTATGGTCAGGTACCTCTACATAAGGGTGTGTTACCCTCACCCTGGTGTGACCTCTCTGAGGGGAATGAGATAGGAACCCTCACCCTAGCAACCATTACCCCCTCACTAGAATGCTCCCCCCCCCCCCCCCCCCCTACCCCGCTGTCCTTAGCACACATCCATGCATCACTATGGTCAGGTACCTCTACATAAGGGTTACCCTCACCCTGGTGTGACCTCTCTGAGGGGAATGAGGTGGGAACCCTCACCCTAGTGATGCATTGGATGTGTACTAAGGACACCTCCCTACCTAAGGGAGATTTGGGGAGGTGATCCTAATGACATAACTCCACCTCTTAGGGAAGTGAGGATCTATCTTACTGTAGTACTGCCATGAACTATAAGCTTACACATGGTATGTTTGGAAATACAAAAGTGCACATATATGTAGGAACACTTCCTTACTTCCCTAAGAGGTGGAGGACAGTGGGGGGGGGGGGGGGGGAGCATTCTAGTGAGGGGGTAATGGTTGCTGTACCTACTAATAGTAACCCAGCACACCCACACGTGTGTGTGTGTGTGTGTGTGTGTGTGTGTGTGTGTGTGTGTGTGTGTGTGTGTGTGTGTGTGTGTGTGTGTGTGTGTGTGTGTGTGTGTGTGTGTGTGTGTGTGTACTTACCCTAGCATCCCTAATTTGCTGCAACACTTCAAGTAACCTTTCTCCATGTTCCTGTGCATCTTTGCCCATGACCAAGATGTCCTCAATGAGGCTAACATTACCATCTAGTCCACTTTGATAAGAGACAAGATCCCTATAAAGGCCCCCAGCTTTTCTGGAAGGGGGAATAGGGCAAGGGAGCCATAAGTATGCTGCCTACTTTCAGTTGATTCAGCCAGTGGGGGGTGCGCATGTGTGTTAACTTTTATTACAGGGGGGGGGGGGGGGGGGGGGGGGGGGGGGGGGGGGCAGACGCCCATGCTAGTAGTGAAGGAACAAATGCCCTTACCATGGCTCCAACCAGAACATCGTGATATGTAAAATGCCGTTTTCCCACATGACACTCTTTTCATTAGACCACTCTGGATCACCAGCTATGCAAGTGTGCATATGCTTGTAATGTGTCTAAATGGATGCATGTTACATGTGGTACTCTGTGCCATGCTTACATGTATGGTGGCTGTAAATGTTGTACACGTATTTGTGCACCGTATGAATATCTGGTGGTGTATAGTTAGCTATGTGCTTATATACCTGGTGGTGTATAGTTAGCTATGTACTTATATATCTGGTGGTGTGTGTTGTATGAAGAGAACTGAACATGTATCTGCACAGAGTAAAGGGTAGGAGGAAAGTGTGTGTGTAACAAGGGAGCTGATGTGCACGTGAGAGGGGGGTGGTATTACATAACTATAATCATATCAGGGGAGACACCTCAGAGGGGGTGGAACATAGATGTCTGCACACATGGGATAGGGGTAACTATAAACATTGATGTGTGCACATGAGAGGGGGTGGAATGGATATGTCTAGATGGTAGTAGTAGAGGCACCTTAAGGTGATGGTAGTTCACTCATATGGGGCACCTTAAGGTGATGGTAGTTCACTCATATGGGGCACCTTAAGGTGGTGGTAGTTCACTCATATAGGGCACCTTAAGGTGGTGGTAGTTCACTCATATGGGGCACCTTAAGGTGGTGGTAGTTCACTCATATGGGGCACCTTAAGGTGGTGGTAGTTCACTCATATGGGGCACCTTAAGGTGATGGTAGTTCACTCATATGGGGCACCTTAAGGTGGTGGTAGTTCACTCATATGGGGCACCTTAAGGTGATGGTAGTTCACTCATATGGGGCACCTTAAGTTCACTCATATGGGGCACCTTAAGGTGATGGTAGTTCACTCATATGGGGCACCTTAAGGTGGTGGTAGTTCACTCATATGGGGCACCTTAAGGTGGTGGTAGTTCACTCATATGGGGTACCTTAAGGTGATGGTAGTTCACTCATATAGGGCATCTTAAGGTGGTGGTAGTTCACTCATATGGGGTACCTTAAGGTGATGGTAGTTCACTCATATAGGGCACCTTAAGGTGATGGTAGTTCACTCATATGGGGCACCTTAAGGTGATGGTAGTTCACTCATATAGGGCACCTTAAGGTGATGGTAGTTCACTCATATGGGGCACCTTAAGGTGGTGGTAGTTCACTCATATAGGGCACCTTAAGGTGATGGTAGTTCACTCATATGGGGCACCGTAAGGTGGTGTTGCCCTCTAAAGATCTCACCCTCCTCCCACCACACCCAAGGCTTACCCATTTCTCCTCCGTCTTCCCAATGCATGTACAGTACTCACCTCTTAAGTACCACATACCTCTCATGGCTGGCACTACTGGTGGGTGGGGCACTTTGCCCACTATGTGATATGTGCCATGTCTTCAGCAACTCACATATCTGAGATTCCACCTGTCATGGTAACCAGTTGCTAAACGGTAACGTTAGAAATAACATTAGCAGCACTAGGATATTAAAGTGTTTAGGGTAAAAATGTTGACAAGGCTGTTCCCCCAAGGCTGTCCTGCACGTTAGGGGTCAAATTTCCACCCGAAAGCCGAATCCGGGGTCAAATTACACCCCGGGTGCTGACCAGACACTCTTCATTAAAAAAAAACGAGCACCCGAAAAAAATTGAACGGCCTCGTCCCGAGTCCGCTTCGCGAACGAGGCGCCTTCGGCGCCGTACTTCGCGCTTTGCACGCCACACAAACTCGCCTGTTAGCAGCTGAAGCAGCTGCAATGTTATGGTGTTAACATGTATTGGCAGGGGGAGGGGGGGTGCTGGACCTTACCTTCTTGTTGAGGGGAGCTGGGCAGTGAATTTCAAACTATTTGTCAGGGGCTACTGCTGAGCTGTGAATAGTAGTGGAGGCCATGGAAGGGATGACTGCTGGGGAGTGTGTGCTGTGAATAGTAGTGGAGGCCATGGAAGGTATGACTGCTGGGGAGTGTGTGCTGTGAATGTGCCTCCATTTATATCTTTATGGCTGGAGCTTTCCCCATATATGGATATCCTGAATGTTGTTACCTGTTCCCAAGTAAAATGATAGATGTGTTGACAGATTGGTGTTGGAAATGTGTTTTCCAAAGTTGTGTAACTCCATCCCCGCCCACATACTTCATATTACATGTATGTACCATGGCCAGGCTGGGTTGTACCATGGCTTCAGATTCCCTTCAGATTAGGTGATGTGTCATGACCACACCTCCCTTTGTGATATGCATGTGACTATAAGGCTACTGTCTTGCCATCCCAGCATGATCAGTATACTGTTGAGCAATGCCTTCAGCTAGTGTCCATCTGGGGCTCCCTTCACTAGCACATAACTCTAATTAGTGCTGCCATTAGGCATTTTCTCTACATGTGAAGTGGACTCAGGATGAGGTTGTTTGATTTTTCGATTTTGATGCAATTTGTTTGGTTAGCTCTCCAGGTGTAATTTGACACCAGATTGGTTCCCTGGGTGGAAGGTTGGGGTTAGCAGCTTGACTAACACCCACCCCTAGCCCCGCCTCCTGGACGTTAAATCTTCAATATCCTAATACTGCTGATCTATCAGTACTGCATGTCTTGCCTCCTCCCCATCTCTCTGCCTTTCCACTGATATCTGGGACATGGGACACAAGATGGCAGCCAACGGTGTGGACAATGGTGCCCTGTGGTTGGATCATGTGCGGGTGCCCAGGGAGGCCCTCCTGGACCAGGTGTCCCAGGTGGGCGAGGACGGCACCTTCACCAGCACGGTCTCCAAGCGTAGGGAGTGCTTCCTGGTCCTGGCCAACCAGCTCCTGAGCGGCAGGCTGTGCATGGCCTCCATGTGCATGGGCTCCCAGAAGGTAGCCATGACCAACGCCATAAGGTACTCCAGCACCAGGCTGTGCGTGGGCAAGACGGGCAAGTGGGACACCCCCATACTGCGGTACCAGCTCCAGCAGAGGGCCCTGGTCCCCCTCCTGGCCAACATCTATGCCCTCAACATGGGCCTGAACCACGCCAAGGACAGGTATGCAGCCCAGCACCCCAACATGTCTGCCAAGGAGAAGCTGGAGGTGTTGCTTCTCTGCTGCATCTTCAAGACCATGCTCACCTGGAACAACGAGCAGGTGGCCACCGTCGGGAGGGAGAGGTGTGGGGGGGGGGCAGGGCTACCTGTCCACTAACCACCTAGGGGAGTGCATCACCTGGTCCCACGCAGGGCTCACGGCCGAGGGGGACAACCGCATCCTCATGCAGAAGTTGAGCAAGGAACTTATGACCACGGTCAAGCCCGCGGAGGTGAAGGCTTGCGGCCTTGTCCAAGCTCCCCCTAGCCCTGCACCCCCCTGTCATTGGGGACCACCAGGGACCCCACCTCGCAGGCCGTGCAGACTGCCCTACTGCGGGGCAGGGAGAAGTACCTCCTGCACTCCTTGTCCTTAAAGATGGGTCTGGGGCTGAGGAACGTGCCCAAGGAGCTGAAGGGGGAGGAGGTGTTCCAGGTGTGGATGATGGAGGAGAGCGACCATGTTCAGCACACAGCACACGCCTATGGAGAGGGTGTGGTCAATGACGCCATGCTACGGGCCATCAAGGAAGCAGACCCTGACATCCAGGGGGTGCTGGAGTCACTTCGGTCCCTGTACTGCTTGTCCAGATTTGAGACCTGGATGGGGTGGTACCTCTCGGAGGGACTGCTGAGCCCCTCTCAGGCCCAGGCCATCACCCGGTGCTCCAGGGAGCTGTGTGCCGAGCTGGGCAGTCAAGCTATAGAGCTGGTGAATGGGTTTGGTGTCCCAGAGCACATGCTGAGGTCCCCTATTGCCCACGATTGGGTGGCCTTCAAGGAGAGGGACACTCAGGGTGAGATTCTGAATGATGAAGAACGACGGCAGTATCCAGAGTTTGTGCCCCTCCCACCTCAGTAGTGGGGGGTGGGGCTTATTGCTAAGGGGGAGGGGGAGGGGTTTGTGATGTGTAGTTTCTATGTCATGTAGCATGTTGTGTCAGAGGCCGTCTTACAACAATATCTGACCAATCAGGATGCATTGTGAAGTCCACCTGTCAGCAGGGCTGCAGTTTGTTTGACTCCTGGAGAATTGTAGAACCTAGTGCTATGGTTTGGTAAGATTAAAATTGCATCAAATTTCCCAGAAAGCCACAAAGGTGTTGGTCTAAGGGGGCTGAGAGGTATTGCATGTGGGGGAGGGGCTGAGAGGTATTGTATGTGGGGGAGGGGCTGAGAGGTATTGCATGTGGGGGAGGGGCTGAGAGGTATTGCATGTGGGGCGGGGCTGAGAGGTATTGCATGTGGGGGGAGGAGCTGAGAGGGTCTTGCATGTTATTTATGTTACCGTACGTACGAGGAATGTAATTTAAAAAATAAAATAAAATAATGTCGACTGCAGTAGACGTGGCTAAAGAAAGACCTCAGAAAGGAAGCTGTTTTAGTGGCACATAATAACAGATGTAGTGGTTTCAATGACTGATACACAACTTAGCTTACGGTAACGTAGCGTAACGTATAAGTTAACACATAACTTTTCACCTAATCATAATATGAAACACACAAACAACTACATGCACAGATAACTGTCCTGCTGGGTTGATTGGGGGTAGGAGCGGACCAAGATTGATCGAGCATTAGCTCTAATCAATAACAGGCTGAGGTGGCCATTGAGGTGATCACTAAAATATACCTTTATAAAAAACACCTTTTAACCTTAATTTAAGATAGGTAGTTGACAATTTTTTTCAAATTACTTTTTTTGCCATAAATTGTATATCATTAGAAAGAGCAAAATTTCTGCATTCCAACGATACCTTACTTGCTCGATGATGTATCTCCCTGCGAGTACCACGTAATTTTAAGGATCAAAATAAAAACGATCGGTAGTGTACGCGGGATGTGCAAAACAAAAACTGTCCCGGTTGAGTTTCTATTGAATACAGAGACATTTATAAGTACACAACTTTAACCAAAACCTTAACACATGTAGTCCGACGAATATTATACATAGAGGTGCACTTAATATTGCTTCATTAAATTATTTTCATCTATCATATGTCAAAATAACAAAGTACGTCATTGCGTCATATAATATACGCATGTGCGCAGTGCGATGAAGATTAAGGTTTAAACTTTTTAAATATGAAACAAACTCTAGACAGATGGAACTAATATTACATTACTCATAGCAATTATAAAATCATCACTGTATATGCAAGAGGTTCATGGATATTAAGTCCATTTATTGAAGTTAATATCGGCAGGGTAATCTGCAAGTAGCCCATATGTAACAGTCTCCCCTTCTTACTCTGCTTCATCTATTTTTCAATCATTGACAATGACTTTAGGAATTTACAAAGGTTTCCATTATAGAGTATGTGCATGTGTAGCAAACATGAGGTCCCAAGAAAGTAATATCTTTTCCATTATGCATTACTTCTACTATTAGAACACTTTTTAAAAATGCATGCACTCCAAGTTCATATGCACAATAACTAACTGTGTAGGCCTATACATGCCAGTTCTCTTGAAACTCCTTCAATAACTGGAAATGAGTACACCGTGCTCCATACATGCAGCAATAGACTACTTTACACAACAAGAAACAATATACTTTATCATCACTTTTAGTATTTGTGCTTTTCAAATTATTTTCCACCATATGCTTGTACTTGTTCTTGCAATTGATGATGATTATACATGTATACAGCTTTCATTTTACATTCTTTCATAATTTTATTTTTCTTATGTTCTTTATCAGTTTTTAGAACCGAGATATTTTTGAATCTGCACTAACTCTGATAAGAATATCTCAATGCAACCAGTGACCTTTTTTAACTGCCTTACTTAAGCCTAACTGCAGTCTCTAAGCTTAGTTGACATGGGACAGGAAATGTTTGGTTGTCTGCTCTCATGAGTATTAAAACTGAAAGAGAAGGATAGATATGTACATGTACTATGGGGACTATATCAATTGGAAGTCTAAGTGGAAGATTTACAAATAAAACAGCATCATTCCAGCCAAGCTCTAGAAATGGTGATTCTTATGCCTTTAGGCTGATTTGCTCAGTTGTCTACTACCTTGGCTGTTTCATTTGGGTTAGTTCAGTAATTTGTAGTTATGTACAGCGCTAATCCATTTATTAAGGGTACCACTGCAGTGGCGGATCCAGGGGGGGGGGTCTAAGGGGTCTAAAGACCCCCCCCCCCCCCCCTCGGCCCGACCAGTTATGAATAAATTAACTTATGAATAATTAATTACATGATTGACGAGTTGAAAAATGAAGCGTTTAGTGAACGCGAGTGAATTAGCGAGTTAAAACATTCCACCCGAAGTGTATGTGTGTGTGTGTGGAGGGGGGGGGGGGGTCTAAAGCCAAGACCCTCCAAGCGTGTTTAATTAGTATTACTGCTGCGCGATCGAATGGTGCGAGCAGGAAGTAAGCGATCAATAGAAGATAACTTACCTCAGAAAGCAGCTAGGTTCAAGTAGCTATATAATACGATTAAAGGTAAAACGTGTGTGTCGTTTAGACCAGAATACGGTCACAATGACTTTGCGTCACCAATTTAATTGCTCAGTGAACAGTAAGAGTTATCTATTCGCTATCCATACTCACGCAGGCTTCCATATGCATATTAATGAATCCGAATATTGCGCTTGCTAGTTATCAATATTGAATACACTTCTAAAAGTATGCTTATTTTCATGCTAAATGAAAGCAAAAGTGAAAAAGCGGCTGGGGCTTCGCCCCAGGCCCCACTGGGGGAGCTTACAGCGCTCCCCCAGACCCCCTAGCTGCTACGGGAGGGGTCACGCCCCCTCCTGTATCCACCCCCGCTTGTGAATATAGTTATTAGACCCCCCCCTTCCAGAAATCCTGGATCCGCCCCTGCACTGATGCTGACTTATTTATATGCTCTTCAATGAGACACTCTAGATCAAGAATAATCTTCATTCTGAATAGCAACAAAACACGATGGTTATTTTGCTCATGTATGCATATGCATAAAATTGAATATGAATATGGGCTTGATAATATCTATGTGTGGGCACCATCTTATTGCAATTCTAAAACAATAAAAATAAACTACTCTCTTACGACTTCAAGTGGATGTTGTTCACAACTATGTGCTTCAAAGAATAGGGTGTGTAATAAATAGAATTGTCACACGGTTAACACAACACATTGTGTTATCAGGACCTACGTTAGTAGGTCCTATGTAGGATTTGAAGTGTGATGAATACGATTAGCAAAATACCCGATTCCACTATTGCCGATGTGCCGTAGAATCAGTAGGACTTTAGTGAGCGTATTTGGATACAGCAGTCGAGTACCTACAACTTAGTAAAACTGCCGACGCTTAGAAAGCTCAGACAACGGAGAAACGCTCACTCGTTCCCACGCTCGAACCTAAAAAAAGTTTCTCCATCTGGATCTGATAAGATAAGATTCGCTCGGATAGGAGGTTTATTGCACTGTATCTTCGTCACGATTGAAGTGTAATGTTAGCCGTTTTGAAAAGGAACTGTAGGAGATAAGTTAGAAACTTTCTGCCGAATTTGTTTGGTACTATTACTTTCCGAATTTGAGTTATACTGAACACACAATTTCGATCTTTAGCCGTTAGCCTTGGAAGCCATAAAAGGGAGATCCAGCAGTAACTTGTGGTTGATGTTGAGGTCAGAAACCACTGATGCACCATGTACCAGGGACTGCACCGGAAACACGTGTACATGACGTGACGGTTTGTTTATGTTAAAATGCCTTCACGTCGGAGAGCTCGAAGAGAAAGACAGGAAGCGCTACAGCCGAAGCCGGCATTTTCCTAGTTGAGGTTCCGTCATTAGTATTCATTGCTACTACTACGGATTCGAGGTTTTCCTATCGTTCTGTGACTCATGAATATAATTAGCAATTCAAGAGGTCAAAAATAATAGATTGCTGGTTTCAGCGTTGAAAACTCATCGCTAACAGGGTAAAGCTTCTTGCCTCAGCTCGACCTCACCCGCCGCCGATCCCCTCCCTCCCCCCCCCCCCCCCCCCCATCAGTACCCCCGCCGCCTCACCCGCGCCTACCCCCGCCTATTTTAACTACGTGCACTAAAAAGGGCAACTAACGCAGTCCGTTGTACACCCTCACCTTAATCAGCAGCCGTGCCGCATACGAACATCGCGCGGGTCAGGGCGCCGAGCTCTCAGCCGCTATATTTTGCTCCACTAATGGCTAACAAAAACTATAGTACTGTAGGCACTAGCCTAACCGTGTGCTCAACAGCATCTCTATC
>OX442417.1:17264127-17360961 GCA_949361645.1 Spongilla lacustris
TTACTCATTGATTTAAAACTCTTTACCTTGAAAACTATAAGCGGGATTTGCGAGAAACTGAATCAGTTCAAACCGCATCCGATGTGATATCACGAGTTCTAGATAGTATAGCACCAGTTCTCAGTGATGAAACTAGCAAAGCTTGGTACCTTTCTATGCAGCTACCCTTTAACTTACATATACTACCTTCATCTTGTGAGGAATTACCGACGGTTTCGTAACAGAGCCCTTTTTCTACAACGTACGCGCCGGGTGGATTTAATGAACTCACGTTGCTAGGTACTTAAGATTCATAGTGGGCGCGGGCCTAATGCCGAATTTTCAATGGAACGAAACAGCCGTGTCCCAGCTTAATAAGTATAATTACTATGGGCGTTTCTAGAATTTGGCAAGGAACGAATATGATCACTAAAGTATACCTTTAAAAAAAACACCTTAATTCCCTAGGTCCAGGTCCTACGCGTAGGACCAATGTCTGAAAATTCATTGTAAATAGAAACGCAGTTTTTTAGCATCCATTTCTCTGCTATTGTTTGATGTGTCTATCGTACTAAATTTACCAATTGCCAGTCTATTTTTAAATCACACCCTTGGTTACACAATGCAAATAAACAGATACGGTTCTTAAAAATGCGTTATGTAGAAAATTTAATTGTCACAGAAAAAAGTAAAAGTATAACTTTTGTTGAATGTGTTTTTTTGCGTGTGCTACTTCATACATTCTATGGCACTGTTTTTATTGGTTTTGCCTTTTTTACCGAAAACGCACTGTACGTATTCAATCCATTCACTTGGCTTTTCCCGCAACATGCATATGGGACAGTGTCCAGCAAAATCGGGCTTGTGGGGTTATAATTTTATCACTATAAAAATTGCACCTTGTTCTAAATAACACATCTTCGCGACGGAAATGTCGTACACTTGTTCCCACACCATGCATTTCTTTGTGCGACAGTCGATTTTTGGGATCTACACATTTTCCGTGCCGTGGATACAATAATCGTTAACCCCGCGGGTTAGAAATCCACATTTCTCCATGTAACGAGGTTGAAAACGTGTCAAATTTGGAGTGTGCATAGAGGAGTCCTGTAGCTATTGATTTGTTCTGTTCGTTAGTTTCTGAATCATCCGTTACAGAGATACAGTTGAGCAAACTACAGGCACATTTTCCCGCTTGATTCGCGCCAATGATATAATCACCGCCTTCCCAGTTCCCATTCACTGAGCGGGACTTGATTTGCCAAAATCATTGGCGCGAAAACGTGCCCATAGTTTGTTCAACTGTATCTCCGTAAAGGATGATATAGAAATTAACGAACAGAACAAATCAATAGCTACAGGACTCCTCTATGTGCAACCCGAATTTGACGCGTTTTCAACACTCCTACGTGGAGAAATGAGGAATTCTAACTCGCGGGGTTAACGATTATTGTATCCACGGCACGGAAAATGTGTATATCACAAAAATCGATTTTCGCACAGAGAAATGGTGTGGGAACAAGTTACGAAATTTGAAAGGAAAAAGTAGTACCGTCACGAAGATGTATTGTTTAGTACAACGTGCAATTTTTATAGTGATAAAATTATAACCCCACAAGCCCGATTTTGCTGGACACTGTCCCATATATTCATGCATGCATGCATACATACATACATACATACATACATACATACATTGCATGCATATTATTGCATTCGTGCCAATGATATAATCACCGCCTTCCCACTCACTGAGCGGGACGCGATTTGCCAAAATCACTGGCGCGAATCAAGCGGGAAAATGTGCCCGTAGTTTGTTCAACTGTATCTCCGTAACGGATGATACAGAAATTAACAAACAGAACAAATCAATAGCTACAGGACTCCTCTATGTGCAACCCGAATTTGACGCGTTTTCAACACTCGTACGTGGAGAAATGAGGAATTCTAACCCGCGAGGTTAACGATTGTTGTATCCACGGCACGGAAAATGTGTATATCACAAAAATCGATTTTCACACAGAGAAATGGTGTGGGAACAAGTTACGAAATTTGAAAGGAAAACGTAGTACCGTCGCGAAGATATGTTGTTTAGTACAACGTGCAATTTTTATAGTGATAAAATTATAAACCCACAAGCCCGATTTTGCTGGACACTGTCCCATATAATAATTAATTTTATAATATAATTATATACATGTATATATATGCGTCTGACAAATACCTATCGTTCATAAGCTTGTGGAGCTAGCAATTAATGTACCTTTTAATATGCTTAGTGCAAAAGACCTGTCTTACTACCCCCTTCTTTTAGCATGTTGCTCTGATCTTCCCAACATTACTTGTTGGTACTTTAGGTTGCTTTGCGATTTATAATTACCGCAAATGCATATCTTTTAGCAATGCAGCATTGATTGTATTTGACAATGTTTGAAGATCTGCAAGAAAATACTTTCTGAATTATTCTACAGTACAATGATATTTGTTCTTTGATCATGTGAATTTGCAATTTTAACTTGCGTTCTACGAGTAGGACGATAATCCCAGGAGTAGGACGACGGGCTGGGTTTAAAGGTTACAAAAATACAATTCAGTAAAACAGTACCGACCACATCTTTAAGGTTTAACATATCTCCAGGAAGAAACCCTTTTAAAAATCAAGACTACGAAATGAGTGGCCATTGCATTGCTTGATTTAGTGGTTTGAATAACGCCCCTGGTATTGTATGAAATGTAGACCTTGGCGCATACCCTTTACCCCTCTCAAATATAATATTAACTATCAGAACTACACATACATGCAACTATGACACTATATCACACTATATCCATTCCCCTCACGGCAATTGAATTTGGTGCTCTGTGAGATTGCATCTCGTTAGTATCCAACTGATATCCGAATGGAGTTGGCTGCGTATAACGTTGTCTTTTGTCGTATTCTTTCTTTCCATACGTTGTGCCTTGATGTACACTGTAGCCTAACGGTGTGAAAAAAACACACATTGTGAAAGTACAATTTTGTTGTGTTATCTTATAAGCGAACACAACGTTAACGTTATACCACGTGCACACGATTCCCTCTGTTTGACAACAAAAACGCATTACGTTGTGAAATAACTATTTTCTCTGTGTGCCTCAGGTCAGTGCATGGAACCTGAAGTCCCCCATGGCCTTCTGGGTCCTACTCAGCTCCTCCTTCTGCACGCGGAGGTACTCCTTCACCACATTCATTGACTTATATACAATCAACAGGTGGTACTTTGTGAATGGTGATGTTGCGTATTTGCCCGAAATTACTGTATATATGTATGGTCCTTTAAAAAGTGGCTGGGCCCTAGCCTGGGGCGTTCCTCGTAACTGATACAATGTGAGGGGCGCGCCCCCTCCCGTACATAGGTACCTCCGCAGCTAGCAAATCCACAAGATGAACCGCCCCTCAAATACAAACAAAAGATTACGCAATACAGCTAACAGGATCACCATGCCACGCTTAAAATATGGGAGGTGTTGTTTATGAATGCATGGCGAATTGCCGATTGAGAGAATTGAAGGCATTTGTAACATCTACTAGAATAACTGCCTCAGTATTTGGAGATACATAAAGTTGGCAAATGGTGACTTCGCTTGAAGAAGTACTGCATGGTGACACTGCGCATGCGCAGTTCTTACCTTAAAAGGAAGGGGCGCTTACGTCTTGTTCATTCTGAGCAGTTGTTCGATCAATAAATAGTTGTTAGGTAGAAACTCTTTTTGTAGACTTTTTGTTTGTTTTTGTCAGTGGAAATTGTAAGGTGAGTGTTTTTGTTTCTGTCTCGTGACGTGGTAGGAAGTTTGTGCCTGTAGCTAAGCCTTTGGTACTATTACCAAGCCTTTTGGTTGTGTACTGCAAAAGGAGCGAGAAAAACAACTATTTTGTTGCGGGTAGTGATAGAACAGAAGTTTTTGGTGTTTTTCCTAGTTGTATTGTGGTGTTGGAGGTCCCCGCAGCTACCCAAGGTGTGTGGGAGGGCAGTAGTGGTGTGCGCGTGTCAACGTTATAGCTGTACATGCTTATCTAGAGAAGCCAACAGGTCTACGCCTTCTTTTTCACGTAGTAAAGTAGTAAGTAACGAATCTAGGTGTGTGTGGAGCACATACGAGCTGCAATCAAACGCCGACGTTATACCACATAGCCAAGGCCATTGATAGCCTCGCCATTGGCATAAAGATCACTTCCCATTAGCCTGAGGTAGCCAGCCTCGCCATTAGGCATAGCTTGAGAGCCTCGTGGTGCGAGGTAGCCAATATGGCCTAATGTAATGCTCGAAATGCTCTGTTTGGGATGTCCCCGTTGGGCCATAAGAGGCCTCCTTACCTGTGGCCATGAAGCAGGTAGCCGTTGGTAGTGTGCGATGTAGTAAAGAGAAGCGTGAAGTGTGTGTGGTGTGGACCTGGTGTGCGTACGAGCTAGCTAGGTCCCCAAACGAAGGTGTGAATTAACTATTAATAATTTCTTTTCTTTAGAACATAAAAATGTTTCATTTTGAAAGTTGTGAAAATACACCAGAGCGAGGTGGTCGAGGGTATGGTGGTGGTCTGGTGGAGGTGGAGGGTAGGGTTGTGTGGGGAGGAGGAGTTGGAGGAGTGTACAGGCTAGATGATAAGGATAAGTGGAAGAGATGGACTGATGGTGTTGAGTTATGGGCCACACTAGGAGTGTGTGGTGGAGAGTTAGTGGCGGTGGGAGGTTATAAGGGTGGTGTGCGTAGTAAGAAGGTGATGGTGTGGAGAGGAGGGAGGTGGTCCCTCATGTCAGACATGTTGGTAGGGTGTACGAGGTCCTGTGTAGTTAGTGTTGGTGGAGGTGGTCTGGTGGTGATGGGAGGGAGAGGTGATGGGTACAAGGACTGGTTGGCTGATGTCCAAGTCTTCGATGGGAAGACACAGACCTGGCACTTTGGACCATCACTACCTAAGCCATGTTGGCGCATGTCAGCAGTGGTCCATGGAGACCTTGTATTCGGGATTGGAGGCGATGGCATGGCCACAGCTGTGTGGTGTGCCAACATCAATGACCTGGTGAGCCACTGAGCATTGTGTAGCATCTCTGTCCCTTTGTTTAGCGTGTGTGTAGCTGACCCGTGGGACACACACACCACGCACCTAGCGCGTGGACGCTTCCTGCAACACACGCACGCTCAGCGTGGTCCTACACACACGCACACGTGTGCACACACGTCGCGCGCGTCCACACCACACACACAGTGTGGACGCTCGCTGTAGTAGCTCTACTGGTGGAGACGCACACACGCACAAGCGTCTCCATCGTGTGCACACCATGCACGCTGACGTTAGAGCTGTGTAGTTGATGTGTGGTGTGTGCTTCACACATAGGCACACACACCAATGATGTCCACACATGCACACTATGTGTACCCAGTGGTGCACACATCCACATGACTGCTTGTACATCACTCATCTTTAATGTGCATCCTCACACACACACACACACACACACACACACACACACACACACACACACACACACACACACACGTACACAACACATGCATGCACACAGATTGCTGTACAGTCACAAGAAGACACACTGCAATCTATCTGGAGAAAGCTACCAGATGTACCATACAGTTATTCAGCTGTATGTGTGGTTGATGGTGTGCTCCTTGCCATTGGAGGCTCAGATGGATCAAAGAAGACCTCTGCCATCTATGCCTTCCACCCTGTTGATCAGAAGTGGCAGCATGTTGGAGACATGCCATTTGAGTGTTCCTGGTTAGACACTCTACTGCTGTCAGATGGAAGGCTGTTGGTGGTTGATGGGGACAGTCAGAGGGTCTTGAGGGCCACTGTGGAAGGTAAGCCATGCAAGTGTTATGGTCAGTACTACTAACCAGACTATTTTCAGGTCTGGCTGTGGTTTTCCCTAGTCCTTTAAAGACAGATGACAGGTTTGTGTATGTTTGGAGTGTGCCTATGGGGGTGGTGGTGTGCACTAGAGTACACATGGTATGTTTGGAAATAGAAAAGTGCACATATATGTAGGAACACTTCCTCACTTCCCTAAGAGGTGGAGTTATGTCGTTAGGATCCCTCCCCAAATCTCCCTTAGGTAGGGAGGTGTCCTTAGTACACATCCAATGCATCACTAGGGTGAGGGTTCCCACCTCATTCCCCTCTGAGAGGTCACACCAGGGTGAGGGTAACACACCCTTATGTAGAGGTACCTGACCATAGTGATGCATCAATGTGTGCTAAGGACAGTGGGGGGGGGGGGGGGGGGGGGTGAGATTCTAGTGAGGTGGTAATGGTTGCTGTACCTACTAATAGTAATCCAACACACCCACACATCCTGTCATACTGTGGACATGTGATGTGTGACAACTGATGTTTGATTAAGTGTGTACAAGGTTATTAGTAGGAATAATATAGGAATCTTGCTGTAGTACTGCCATGAGCTATACACAAAATTCCACTTTGTTGTTTACATATGAGATAATTCAAGCATGGGGCTATGTAGCTAGCCACCTTTTACATATCTGATTTGATACCTTCATTCAGGAGGCTGTATGAGGAGGCCATGACCAAGGGATATGTGGAAACTTCAGTGACCAAGTGTCTCATCCTTGGAGCTGCTGGAGTTGGCAAGACTCACCTCAAACACCTCCTTCTCAAGAAGGACCATCCAAAGCAACGTGTCAGTACAGGACTGGCTGACAACCCTGTTAGAGCCATCTCCTTCACACTGGCTGGTGTGAGTGAACATGGGGAGGATGACTGGTTTGTGGTTGAAGATGACCAGGCACTGATGAGTGTTATTGGAGGAACCATCAAAGGTGGTGTATCCATGGCACCATCATTGGCTGATGTGGTGAGCACTCTCCCAAAGATGGCCATAGTCCCTTCCAATGTAGGCAGTGATGGAGCTGTTGGTCCCACCCCTTCTGGTGTGAACATCACCAAGGACACCACCCAGCCTGAACAGAGCAGGACTGCAGATATAGAGGATGAGCTGGTTCATCACATCAACCAATCCTCAGGTAAGAGCAGCAGGCCTTGTTATTTGCTTGTATTTAACCCTAAATCTCCCTCTTTAGACAACAGGAAGTTGTTTGGTGTGAAGTGGATCCAGTTCATTGACAGTGGTGGTCAGCTGCAATACCATGACATCCTTCCATTGTTCATTCAAGATCCCATGGTAACAATATTTGTACTGAAGCTGTCAGAAGAGCTATCACATCACCCCACCATTGAGTACTATGGAGCAGATGGCAAGCCTGTTGGTAAACCATATCGATCATCTCTCTCTCATAAACAGATCCTTCGAAACTGTCTTGGGGCAATTCACTCACAGGATGTTCATCCTTTGATCATTATTGTGGGAACACATCGGGATGCCTTACGTTGGAGGTTTTGGAAGGAATCAATGGAAGAGAAGAACAAACAACTCAAGGCATTACTGGACCCCACCCACTTTGATGTGCTTAACTGTGGAGAAGGGCTGATATTTGCTGTGAATGGCCTTTCCCCTGAAGATGTGGACAGACATGTTGCCCAGGTACTTAGAAAGGAAATAGTATCCGAGTTCCCCCAACAGTTAGTAAAGCGGCCGTTAGCATGGTTTGGGCTAGAAATTGTCCTACAAAGGACATCCCATGATGGACTTCTCAGCCTTGAGGAGTGCAAAGTGTGTGCTGAAAGGTTTCACATTGAGGGAGATGTGTTCTCTGCTGCCTTGCACCATCTTGTCAAACACAATATGTTCTTATATTACCCAGAGGTTCTACCCCAGACAGTGTTCTGTGACCCCCAGGTAGTCCTCACCAAGGTGACTGAACTAGTGCAGTACCACCACAAGCTGAGGGATAATCCAGAGAGGGGTGTGGCAGTTAGAGGTGACCTGGTCATCTTCAGGGACCAAGGCCTGTTGTCAGTGGAGCTACTGAGAAAGTTTCCAAAGCACTACAAAGACGGTCTGTTCACTCCGCAAGATCTAGTGAAGTTGCTGGTGAGTCGTGGTGCCATAGCTATGATCAGAGATGGTGAGTACTTGATGCCTGCTCTGCTGCCCCACCTGGACTCCACCCAAGTGTCCAAGTACCTTGAAAGAGGTGCCTCCCTGATGATTAGGTTCCCCCATGGCTATATTCCTAGTGGTCTGTTTTGCTGTCTTGTGGCCCTTCTACTTTCATCTTCCTGGGAGGTGTGTATGGATGGAGATCAGCCATCGTGTCTGTATCGCAACTGTATTACATTGATACAAAGAGGCACTCCAGAAAATGTGACCCTTGTTGACATGTTCTCCTATATAGCAGTACATGTTCATGAAGCTTCAAGTGTGGTGTGTAGGGAGATAAGAGGTCTTGTCCACAGTGGTATCAAGAGTGCCTGTAGTGTGCTCAAGTACCAGAATGTCCAGTTTAAAGATGCCTTCATGTGTGCAGGAGCCCGTTGTACCTCAGACCCTCCTCATGTAGCTGTAGTGGTATCCAGAGGAGCAGTGAACAAGTGGAGGTGTACCATCAGAGGTGATCAGGTTGGAGACCTGAGCAAGGACCAGCTGATGTGGTTACCAGGTTGTCCTTTGGGTGAGAGTGTTATCCCAGAGCAAGAAGGTTCAAATGGTGAGTGTTCTCTCCTGTCATTCTTTATAGTGTCAACTGGGGAGGGGCTAAGGGTGGGGCCTGGTCACCTGGGGAGGAGTAGGGCTAGGCCTGGGGCATGTTGCATAATGTATTGGAGCATGTCATACAAGCATACAGCATCACTTGTGGTAGTGCCATTTGACCACCATCTGTTCCATCTCTGTACAGTTCCTTTGTCCCTGGACAGTGAACCATCATTACCACACCTCATGGACAGGGTAGCAGCTGTGATTCCCCACAAGTATGAGACAGTTGGACTTCAGCTTGGCCTCACACTAGGTGAGCTTCAAGTGATAGGTCCACACCATCCAAGCCTGGAGGACCACCACAGAGCATATGTTGAGATGTTTGGTGTGTGGAGGAGACGTGGGTCACATCCTTACACCTGGCGGACAATCATTGGTGTGTTGAGGTGTGCTAGTGTTGGTGAAGTCCTGTTATCTGAACAGTTGACCTCGTGGATCATAGAGGGATCAGGTGATCCATGAAGCTGTGAACAATGTACTAGTACTGGATGTTTTATTTTATTTTTGTGATGTTTTGTTTTACCACTGCACTGTGTCTGTAATACTCGTGGGCGTGAATTAGAAGATTATTGTATGACTTATTATTGTATTATCGCTCTTGTGTGTACCTGAGAAGCGATGGCTATTACCTATACTTACTTCATATCTCAGGAAAGAGGCATGTGTGGCGTGGTAAGGTACGTGGCCCATTGCTAGAGGTTATGCATCAGATAAACACTTCGCTACGTCTACGTGTAAAAGCAGTTTGCTGTCCAAACTATGAACGGCATAGCATTGGTCCATTGGATAAAAGTGTGCTGACTTTCTACCTACTCGATCACTATTTATAAACTATACCAGCACGTTTAGCTCGCGCTGAACGTATAAAACTGGCCGTGATCGTGCGAGTGAAAAGTCCAGCTGTCTGTGAGGAACCACACTGACAGCTGCTACCCTATCCATGGCTGGCCAACGTTATGCCATTCATTGCATAGCAAACTGATCGCATGGTGTCGCTATATTCTGTTGCTGAAATATTTGAGCACATAACCTCTCCAATACAACACCAGCACTGCATGCATTTATAAGTTGTCTCTGTACTTACATGCACAAGTACCTTGTTTTGGGGGAGCATTCTAGTGAGGTGGTAATGGTTGCTGTACCTACTAATAGTAACCCAACACACCCACACATTCTGTCGTACTGTGGACTCATGTTTGATTAAGTGTGTATACTGTAAGGTTATTCTAAGATCTATGTACCCCAGAGTAGGTATAATATAGGACCAAGTGATATCTATCTTGCTGTAGTACTGCCATGAGCTATAAGCTTACACATGGTATGTTTGGAAATACAAAAGTGCACATATATGTAGGAACACTTCCTTACTTCCCTAAGAGGTGGAGTTATGTCATTAGGATCACCTCCCCAAATCTCCCTTAAGTAGGGAGGTGTCCTTAGTACACATCCAATGCATCACTAGGGTGAGGGTTTCCACCTCATTCCCCTCAGAGAGGTCACACCAGGGTGAGGGTAACACACCCTTATGTAGAGGTACCTGACCATAGTGATGCATGGATGTGTGCTAAGGTCAGTGGGGTAGGGGGGGGGAGCATTCTAGTGAGGGGGTAATGGTTGCTGTACCTACTAATAGTAACCCAACACACCCACACGTGTGTTTGTGTGTGTGTGTGTGTGTGTGTGTGTGTGTGTGTGTGTGTGTGTGTGTGTGTGTGTGTATGTACTTACCTAAGCATCCTAAATTTGCTGCAACACTTCAAGTAACCTTTCTCCATGTTCCTGTGCATCTTTGCCCATGACCACAATGTCCTCAAGGGGGATAGGGCAAGGGAGCCGTAAGTATGCTGTCTGCTTTCAGTTGATTCAGCCAGTGGGGGGTGCGCATGTGTGTTAACTTTTATTACAGGGGGGGGGGGGGGGGGGGGGGGCGGACACCCATGCTAGTAGTGAAGGAACAAAAGCCCTTACCATGGCTCCAACCAGAACATGATGATATGTAAAATGCCGTTTTCCCACATGACACTCTTTTCATCAGACCGCTCTGGATCACCAGCTATGCAAGTGTGCATATGCTTGTGATGTGTCTAAATGGATGCATGTTACATGTGGTACTCTGTGCCATGCTTACATGTATGGTGGCTGTAAATGTTGTACACGTATGTGTGCACCATATGAATATCTGGTGGTGTATAGTTTGCTATGTGCTTTTATACCTGGTGATGTATAGTTTGCTATGTGCTTACATACCTGGTGGTGTGTGTTGTAGGACGAGAACTGAACATGTATCTGCACAGAGTAAAGGGTAGGAGGATGGAGAAAAACGTAAGTGTAACAAGGTAGCTGATGTGCACGTGAGAGGGGGTGGTATTACATAACTATAAACATATCAGGGGAGACACCTCAGAGGGGGTGGGACATAGATGTCTGCACACATGGGATAGGGGGTAACTATAAACATTGATGTGTGCACATGAGAGGGGGTGGAATGGATATGTCTAGATGGGAGTAGTAGGGGCACCTTAAGGTGATGGTAGTTCACTCATATGGGGCACCTTAAGGTGATGGTAGTTCACTCATATGGGGCACCTTAAGGTGATGGTAGTTCACTCATATGGGGCACCTTAAGGTGGTGGTAGTTCACTTATATGGGGCACCTTAAGGTGATGGTAGTTCACTCATATGGGGCACCTTAAGGTGATGGTAGTTCACTCATATAGGGCACCTTAGGTGGTGGTAGTTCACTCATATGGGGCACCTTAAGGTGATGGTAGTTCACTCATATAGGGCACCTTAAGGTGGTGGTAGTTCACTCATATGGGGCACCTTAAGGTGATGGTAGTTCACTCATATAGGGCATCTTAAGGTGATGGTAGTTCACTCATATGGGGCACCTTAAGGTGATGGTAGTTCACTCATATGGGGCACCTTAAGGTGATGGTAGTTCACTCATATGGGGCACCTTAAGGTGATGGTAGTTCACTCATATAGGGCACCTTAAGGTGATGGTAGTTCACTCATATAGGGCACCTTAAGGTGGTGGTAGTTCACTCATATGGGGCACCTTAAGGTGATGGTAGTTCACTCATATAGGGCACCTTAAGGTGATGGTAGTTCACTCATATAGGGCACCTTAAGGTGATGGTAGTTCACTCATATAGGGCACCTTAAGGTGGTGGTAGTTCACTCATATGGGGCACCTTAAGGTGATGGTAGTTCACTTATATGGGGCACCTTAAGGTGATGGTAGTTCACTCATATGGGGCACCTTAAGGTGATGGTAGTTCACTCATATAGGGCACCTTAAGGTGGTGGTAGTTCACTCATATGGGGCACCTTAAGGTGATGGTAGTTCACTCATATAGGGCACCTTAAGGTGGTGGTAGTTCACTCATATGGGGCACCTTAAGGTGATGGTAGTTCACTCATATAGGGCATCTTAAGGTGATGGTAGTTCACTCATATGGGGCACCTTAAGGTGATGGTAGTTCACTCATATGGGGCACCTTAAGGTGATGGTAGTTCGAACACTCATATGGGGCACCTTAAGGTGATGTTAGTTCACTCATATGGGGCACCTTAAGGTGGTGGTAGTTCACTCATATGGGGCACCTTAAGGTGATGGTAGTTCACTCATATGGGGCACCTTAAGGTGGTGGTAGTTCACTCATATGGGGCACCTTAAGGTGATGGTAGTTCACTCATATGGGGCACCTTAAGGTGGTGGTAGTTCACTCATATAGGGCGCCTTAAGGTGATGGTAGTTCACTCATATGGGGCAACTTGAGGTGATGGTAGTTCACTCATATAGGGCACCATAAGGTGATGGTAGTTCACTCATATGGGGCACCGTAAGGTGGTGTTGCCCTCTAAAGATCTCACCCTCCTCCTACCACACCCAAGGCTTACCCATTTCTCCTCCATCTTCCCAATGCCTGTACAGTACTCACCTCTTAAGTACCACATACCTCTCATGGCTGGCACTACTGGTTGGGTGGGGCACTTTGCCCACTATGTGATATGTGCCATGTCTTCAGCAACTCACATATCTGAGATTCCACCTGTCATGGTAACCAGTTGCTGTTAGGGGCTGGCAATGTTATGGTGTTAACATGTATTGGCAGGGGGGGAGGGGGGAGGGGGGGGGAAGGATATCAGTATTAGTGCTGGACCTTACCTTCTTGTTGACGGGAGCTGGGCAGTGAATTTCAAACTATTTGTCAGGGGCTACTGCTGAGCTGTGAATAGTAGTGGAGGCCATGGAAGGGATGACTGCTGGGGAGTGTGTGCTGTGAATGTGCCTCCATTTTATATCTGCATGGCTGGAGCTTTCCCCATATATGGTCATCTGAATGTTGTTACATGTTCCCAGATAAAATGATAGATGCGTTGACAGATTGGTGTTGGAAATGTGTTTTCCAAAGTTGTATAATTCCATCCCCGCCCACATATTTCATATCACTATGTACAATGGCCAGGCTGGGATGTAGCATGGCTCCAGATTAGACTGTGTCAAGACCACACCTCCCTTTGTGATATGCATGTGACTATAACGCTACTGTCTTGCCATCCCAGCATGATCAGTATACTGTTGAGCAATGCCTTCAGCTAGTGTCCATCTGGGGCTCCCTTCACTAGCACATAACTCTAATTAATGCTGCCTTCAGGCATTTTCTCTACTTGTGAAGTGGACTAATCAGGATGAGGTCGTTCAATTTTTCGATTTTGGTGCAGTTTTCTTTAATGTTGGGAATCTGGTTAGCACCCTGGGTGTAATTTGACACAGGATAGGTTACATGGGTGGAAGGTTGGGGTCAGTAGCTTAATTAACACCCACCCCTAGCCCCGCCTCCTGGACGTTAAATCTTCAATATCCAAATATTGCTGATCTATTAGTACTGCAGGTCTTGCCTCCTCCCCATCCCTCTGCTTTCCACTGATATCTGGGACATGGGACACAAGATGGCAGCCAACGGTGTGGACAATGGTGCCCTGTGGTTGGATCACGTGCGGGTGCCCAGGGAGGCCCTCCTGGACCAGGTGTCCCAGGTGTGCGAGGACGGCACCTTCACCAGCACGGTCTCCAAGCGTAGGGAGTGCTTCCTGGTCCTGGCCGACCAGCTCCTGAGCGGCAGGCTGTGCATGGCCTCCATGTGCATGGGCTCCCAGAAGGTAGCCATGACCAACGCCATAAGGTACTCCAGCACCAGGCTGTGCGTGGGCAAGACAGGCAAGTGGGACACCCCCATACTGCGGTACCAGCTCCAGCAGAGGGCCCTGGTCCCCCTCCTGGCCAACATCTATGCCCTCAACATGGGCCTGAACCATGCCAAGGACAGGTATGCAGCCCAGCACCCCAACATGTTTGCCGAGGAGAAGCTGGAGGTGTTGCTTCTCTGCTGCATCTTCAAGACCATGGTCACCTGGAACAACGAGCAGGTGGCCACCGTCGGGAGGGAGAGGTGTGGGGGGGGGGGGGGCAGGGCTACATGTCCGCTAACCGCCTAGGGGAGTGCATCACCTGGTCCCACGCGGGGCTCACGGCCGAGGGGGACAACCGCGTCCTCATGCAGAAGGTGAGCAAGGAATTTATGACCACGGTCAAGCCTGCGGAGGTGAAGAGGTGTTTGCGACCTTGTCCAAGCTCCCCCTAGCCCTGCACCCCCCTGGCATTGGGGACCACCGGGGACCCCACCTCTCAGGCCGTGCAGACTGCCCTACTGCACTCCTTGTCCTTAAGGATGGGTCTGGGGCTGAGGAACATGCCCAAGGAGCAGAAGGGGGAGGAGGTGTTCCAGGTGTGGATGATGGAGGAGAGAGACCATGTTCAGCACACAGCACACGCCTATGGAGAGGGTGTGGTCAATGACGCCATGCTACGGGCCATCAAGGACACAGACCCAGACATCCAGGGGGTGCTGGAGTCACTTCGGTCCCTGTACTGCTTGTCCAGATTTGAGACCTGGATGGGGTGGTACCTCTCAGAGGGACTGCTGAGCCCCTCTCAGGCCCAGGCCATCACCCGGCGCTCCAGGGAGCTGTGTGCCCAGCTGGGCAGTCAAGCTATAGAGCTGGTGAATGGGTTTGGTGTCCCAGAGCACATGCTGAGGTCCCCTATTGCCCACGATTGGGTGGCCTTCAACGAGAGGGACACTCAGGGTGAGATTCTGAATGATGAAGAATGGCGGCAGTATCCAGTGTTTGTGCCCCTCCCACCTCAGTAGTGGGGGGTGGGGTTAATTGCTAAGGGGGAGGGGCTTGTGATGTGTAGTTTCAATGTCATGTAACATGTTATGTCAGAGGGTGTCTTACAACAATATCTGACCAATCAGGATGAATTGTGACGTCCACCTGTCAGCAGGGCTGCAGTTTGTTTGACACCTGGAGAATTGTAGAACCTAGTGCTATGGTTTTGTAAATTTTGCATTGAATTTCCCAGAAAGCCACAAAGGTGTTAGTGTAAGGGGACTGAGAGGTATTGCATGTGGGGGAGGGGCTGAGAGGTATTGGATGTGGGGGAGGGGCTGAGAGGTATTGCATGCGGGGGCGGGGCTGAGAGGTATTGCATGTGGGGAGGGGCTGAGAGGTATTGCATGTGGGGGAGGGGCTGAGAGGTATTGCATGTGGGGGCGGGGCTGAGAGGTATTGCATGTGGGGAGGGGCTGAGAGGTATTGCATGTGGGGGAGGGGCTGAGAGGTATTGCATGTGGGGGCGGGGCTGAGAGGTATTGCATGTGGGGGCGGGGTTGAGAGGTATTGCATGTGGGGGAGGGGCTGAGAGGTATCTCTTATGGCACAACCACACCACCAGTTGGTTACATGCAAATGATTTTTAGAAAACATTCACATAGTTGTAATGATAACTTAAGACCAGTAGTTATATAAAAAGAAAACCTTATCCCAAGTCACAAGGGTAAATACTAGATGCTTAACTGCTTGTAGTTTTTGCAAGAAAGGTTGCAAAAATGAACCTTTCAGCATTGGACTGTGGAGTGCACATGTAATGGTTCAATTTCCTCATACCTCCAGTCTGTTATGGAAGCTTGTCATAAGGTCTACCAGTGCGCACAATGGTTGGGACATCTGGACCTGTGTGGGGGACTGAGTACACTATCACATGCACTGGCCACTAATACCAGGTAATCCTATTGTAGTGGCCATCCCTCTGGCTGCCTTGGTATTCTTGGATACTGTCTGCTTCTCTGAAGGAGTAAGGATGTTTTCTACTGGAGGCTCACATGCATCACTTCACTGCATTGGAGCTGGCTTCTGTGGTAGTTTACGTGGACTGTTATAGTTATTGTTCCATCTGTGATTTGGTTCATTAATAATCCACTTACCTTCCCATCTGTTAGCATCCTTGATGAAGGAGTAGACAGTTGGACATGTCACCACCTTAAATGAACCTTATAGCTTAACCCCCCCACCCTGAGAGGGGTCCATGGCATGTGCAAGTGAAGGTGGAAGAACATCCTTTTGGGCCAAAGCTACATTTGAATGTTGTTCTTGTTTGGATTTGTGGACTTTGGCTTTGGCAGAATGTTGGTCTTGAAGGATATCATATCCATATTTATCATCCTGCGTTATGATAAGGTGCACAGATTGTATTTGCAACTTTGTATTTAAATACATCTCACTCCCATTCAATCACACAACATACACACACACACATACACACTCACACACATACACACACACACATACACACTCACACACATACACACACACGTGCACACACCACACACACACGCACACACACACACAAACACACACACAAACACACACACAAACACACACATACACACACACACACACACACACACACACACGTGCACACACTATTATCACAAAGACTTTTCTAACAGCTGGACATAGTTTGCAGGCACGATGCCAGTCTGGTCTCCTTTCATACAGATGTACCACTCTTGATTGATATGCCCCTTCAATATCAAGATGTCTCCTTTCTCGAACAACTTCTTCTGCAACATGGTTGAAGATGTCATCCACCTTCCTGATAGGGGGAGGGGCTAGATAAGGTCAAAGGTGACAGTGGGCGTGGCTCACCTCAGTGGTGGTACCTCGACAGAAGGGGGAGGGGCTGGTGATTTTGATGATGTCACAGACTTGGAACCACACCCCTCCTGCATAAAGATGATAAGGACACCTTAGGGTTAGCTCAACAGGGGATATACTCACTTCCCCACTCCCCCCTCCCACCCCCAATCAGATATCCCCTGCTAGGCTGGCCCAAGGGGTTGACCGTTGGGTCATCTCCCTTCTGCAACCAATTGTCTGACAGCATCTCCCCCATGTCCACAGCATCTCCTCCATGTCCACAGCATCTCCTCCATGTCCACAGTATCTCCCCCATGTCCACAGCATCTCCCCCATGTCCACAGCATCTCCCCCATGTCCACAGCATCTCCCCCATGTCCACAGCATCTCCCCCATGTCCACAGCATCTCCTCCATGTCCACAGCATCTCCCCCATGTCCACAGCATCTCCCCCATGTCCACAGCATCTCCCCCATGTCCACAGCATCTCCTCCATGTCCACAGCATCTCCCCCATGTCCACAGCATCTCCCCCATGTCCACAGCATCTCCCCCATGTCCACAGCATCTCCCCCATGTCCACAGCATCTCCCCCATGTCCACAGCATCTCCCCCATATCCACAGCATCTCCCCCATGTCCACAGCATCTCCCCCATGTCCACAGCATCTCCCCCATGTCCACAGCATCTCCCCCATGTCCACAGCATCTCCCCCATGTCCACAGCATCTCCCCCATGTCCACAGCATCTCCCCCATGTCCACAGCATCTCCCCCATGTCCACAGCATCTCCCCCATGTCCACAGCATCTCCCCCATGTCCACAGCATCTCCCCCATGTCCACAGCATCTCCCCCATGTCCACAGCATCTCCCCCATGTCCACAGCATCTCCCCCATGTCCACAGCATCTCCCCCATGTCCACAGCATCTCCCCCATGTCCACAGCATCTCCCCCATGTCCACAGCATCTCCCCCATGTCCACAGCATCTCCCCCATGTCCACAGCATCTCCCCCATGTCCACAGCATCTCCCCCATGTCCACAGCATCTCCCCCATGTCCACAGCATCTCCCCCATGTCCACAGCATCTCCCCCATGTCCACAGCATCTCCCCCATGTCCACAGCATCTCCCCCATGTCCACAAACTCCCACCATCATATCCTCTCTGGCAGCTTCTTAGGGACTGGGGCCATCCCTTGCCCTACATAGATGCCTTGCTAAGCTGTGAGCGTTAGTGCATCTGGGGTGTTCCCCTGTCCCACAGGTGGTAAGCCATCTATCAAAATAGCCTCGTCTCGTGAGTGAGCACCTCAGCTGGCTGGGTTGTCGGGACCTCTACATCCACCAGTGCTGAGGTTGATGGCATGTCCCCAAATCCTATGATGACAAAAGATCGAAACTGAATCACCAACCAAATGTGTCCTCACACACCACGAGGTATTTCTTGTGACTGCACATGTGTTAGGTACCTCCCACATTAACCTATAGGTTAACTCGCTAACCTTCATGTAAAAGATTGTATGGCACCTGCCCCATTTTTAAGACTAAGACCACACCCCTCCATCTTAAGACCACACCCTCTGTCACTATGACCACACCTCCATACCTGGTAGACATCTTTTTGAGCCAACTAGATGTGCTCAGAGACAGAGATCCCAAGAGGTTACTAACACTTGCTTGTTTCCCATAGCGACCTTTAGCACCAGCTGAGGCAGTATCACATGGTATTGTGGTACCTGAAGAATCCACATCTTCTTTAGGGGGAGGGGCACCTAATGCGGGGGAGGGGCACCGGAAGTAGTGGAGGGGCACCGGAGGGGAGTGGCACCGGATGCGGAGGAGGGGCACCGGATGTGGGGGAGGGGCACCGGATGGGCAGTATTCCAAGGTTGCCTTCCTTCTTCGTTTGAATTTGCTAGGGAGAAAATGGAGTGAAACAAATAAGATTGATGATGTAGGATTTGTAAACAGCAAAGTAAGGAAGCAAGGAATTACGGAAGTTATGCTTCATTGATATTACATACCTACTAACGTAGGTCTGTAATAATGAATGCATAATTTCCATAGTTTTCTTGCTAATTGCTGTCTACAAATCCTACATCACCAATATATCTTGTATATGTGTGGTCCTTTAAAAAGTGGCTGGGCCCTGGGGCGTCCCTCGTGATATAATGTGAGAGGCGCGCCCCCTTCCGTACATACGTACCTCCCGCAGCAAGCAAATCCACAAGATGAACCGCGCCCTAGCTCAAATACAAAGGATTACGCAATACTGCCAATAGGATCGCCCTGTGTGGTGCCTTCCAAGCTTAATAAATATAATTACTAAGGGAGATTTTACGTTTCTAGAATTTGGCAAGAAACGAATATGATCACTAAAATATACCTTTTAAAAAAACATCTTTTAACCTTAATTTCCCAGGTCCAGACCAAAAATTCATTATAAACAGAAATGCAGCTTTTTTGGCATCCATTTCTCTACTGTTGTTTGATGTGTCTATCGTACCCAGGCTAAATTTACCAATTGTCAGTTTATTTTTAAATCTCACCCTTGGTTACACGATGCAAATAAACAGATACGGTTTTTAAAATGCATTATATTTAATTGTCACATAAAAAAGTACGACAGGTTAAACTTTTTTTTGAATGTTTTTTTTTTGCATGTGCTACTTCATACATTCTATCGCAGTGTTTTTACTCTAATTGGTTTTGCCATTTTTACCGAAAACGCACTGTACGTATTCAAGATTTTGTCCATTCACTTGGCTATTCCCGCAACATGCATATGCGTCTGACAAATACCTATCGTTCATAAGCTTGTGGAGCTAGCTAGCAATTTCCAAATCTATAATGTACCTTTTAATATGCTTAGTGCAAAAGACCTGTCTTACTACCCCCTTCTTTTAGCATGTTGCTCTGATCTTCCCAACATTACTTGTTGGTACTTTAAGTTGCTTTACGCAAATACATATCCATATCTTTTCGCAATGCAGCACTGATTGTATTTGACAATCTTTAAAGAATTGCAAGAGAGTAAAAATACTTTCTGAATTAATACTGAACCACTTCTACAGTTCAATTAGATTTTTGTTTGTTCTTTGATCATATGAATTTGCTAAAAATTAATTTTAACTTGCGGAGGACGATAATCCCAGGAGTATGACGATGGGCCGGGATTAAAGGTCAAAAAATACAGAAATCATTATTTAAATCAAGACTATTATTAAATCGAAATGAGTGGCCATTGCATTGCTTGATTTAGTGGTTTGAATAATGCCCCTGGTCTTGTATGAAATGTAGACATTGGTGCATACCCTTTTCCCCTCTCAAATATTGTTAATATGAACTATCAGAACTACGCATACATGCAACAATGACACTATATCACACTATATCCATTCCCCTCACGACAATTGAATTTGGTGCTTAGTTTGTGAGATTGCATCTCGTTAGTATCCAACTGATATCCGAATGGAGTTGGCTGCGTATAACGTTGTCTTTTGTCGTATTCTTTCTTTCCATACGTTGTGCCTTAATGTACATTGTAGCCCCTCCCTCTTAACCATCTGATCATGTGACCTGGAGGTCATAGCCCCTCCCTCTTAACTGACCATCTGATCATGTATAAAATCTCACTTCTTGCGAAGTACATCGCAAAAATTAAAATTAGGATTTGAATATTTCCTATTGGAAGTTGAGACAGTTTACCTACATTTATTGGCACATACCCGGTATGAACTCGGTACCGTTTTCGATGTTTAAGGTGTTTTTGAAAATGTTATACTTCCGCGACCATACATTCGTTTCTTTCCAAATTCGAGAAACATAATGCCCCATCCCTTGCATAGTACGATTTTGATGTCACTGGACCGCTGGCTGTATCCGGCAAATCTTAATCACTAGTAGGAAAATGTTGTCCAAATAAACGTTGAGTTTTCGCATTACCTTTACAGCGCGTCAAACTTAATGCAGCGGTGAACCATTTTATGAATTTACATACGTGCCATACCTCCATTTCTACGTGGCGGCCACGTGGAATATACTTTGACAGACAGTTCAGAAAGGCTCGACAAGCGAATCAGAAGATAACTCTGATGAGGGATCTGAGCACCGAATCAGACGACGATGGAGAAGAAATATAAATCGTGATTTTATTACAGGTCTGTACTATCTCTGCTTGGGGATTTTAGCGTGTGCTTTATGAAGCGTTTTTTTATACCTAAAATTGACAATTACAACTTTCTTTTACATGGAATCATACCTTAGCCGTCCGTTTAATTAAACATTTTTAGAAATAGAGATGTGGCACGTGTGTAAAAATGGTTCACCGCTGCACTTAGTTTGACACTAAGTCTTGCTTTAAGTGCCTTTAACCATCGCTGTAAAGGTATCACGAAAAGTTACCGGTCGTTTGTTTGGACATGCACCATTCACCTTAATTGATTAAAATTGGGAATCGGGACCTACGTTAGTAGGTCCTATGTAGGATTTGAAGTGTCATGAATACGATTAGCAAAACACCAGATTCCTATATTGCCGATGCGCCGTAGAATCAGTTGGAATTTAGTGAGCGTATTTGGATACAGCCGTCGAATATCTACAGTGCAGTATAACTGCCGACGTTTAGAAAGCTCGGACAACAGAGATAACGCTCACTCGTTCCCACCCTCGAACCTTAAAAAAAGTTTCTCCTAATTCTTCTTCTTCTTCCGGATCTGATAAGATAAGATCCACTCGGATAAGAGGTTTATTGCGCTGTATCTTTGTCACGATTGAAGCGTAATGTTAGCCGTTATGCGGAAGCACTAGAACCAATAAGTTACAAACTTACTGCCGAGTTGGATTTGTTTTATTATTTTCGTAAGGGGAGTTATGCTTGACACAAATTCGATCTTTAGCTACTTAATTATGTTAGCAATAGCCCACAACAGATTTTATCGGCCCTTGGAAACCATAAAGTGGAGATCCAGAATAAACTTGTGGTTGAACACGTGTTTCTGGCGAGTGTACGCAGCTGCAGTCACGTCGATCGCCAAGAGAATAGAATTGTGCAAGAATATTGCCAGTTAAATTATGACACTGACAGTTGTACGTGTGGTTGTGCTGACGAGTCGCGCGATGAAGCTCCGAAAGACCGTTCACGTGAAAAAAAAAAGAACAATTGAACGCTACAAAGCGGGTTAAGCCGATCGTAAAAGTAAGAAGGATCGATAGGCTAGCATGAAGGCAGTAAAAAGGATAGCGTGAAGGTGGGAAACCACTGCATGCAACTGGCCGTCGCTATTAGGCCAAAGAAGTTGGCATTGGTTGGCCATGGGTGACGTATATACAGGTGAGCTACCTAACATGCAACGAGAGTAACACTATATTTGCGCCCCCCACCCTCATGTAAGCAAGCTGTCAAAGATGACCTGTTGGTAGGACCATTTATAAGTGAGTTTTGTTCAATGCCGACAATGGTAACGGGAATGTCCTCCACAATTGCGTGGTCCCACTAGAGCAAATCAGGTGCTGCTCATTCAAGCTGCAAAGGTGATGGAAAACAGAACACCATCCCACCAGGATGGGGGTGAACCACTCCGAATAGGTGGGTGTATGTGACTGTGTGTTGAAAAGTGTGTGCCATGTCTTATGGATATGTTGCCAAGTGGTGTAGTGTTGTGCTAGCTATCCCACTCCCCTTCCCTCCTGTCTCATCTTCTCTTCTCTCCTACCCTTCCTCTCCATTCTTTTCTCCCCTCATCTCCCCCTTCCCTCTTCTCTCCTCTCCACTTCTCTTCTCACCCCCTTCCCTCCTCTCTCCTCTCCCCCTTCCCTCCTCTCTCCTCTCCCACTTCCCTCCTCTCTCCTCTCCCCCTTCCCTCCTCTCTCCTCTCCCCCTTCCCTCCTCTCTCCTCTCCCCCTTCCCTCCTCTCTCCTCTCCCCCTTCCCTCCCCTCTCCCCCTTCCCTCCTCTCTCCTCACCCCTTCTTCTCTCTTCTCTCCTCTCCCCCTTCCCTCCTCTCCCCCTTCCCTCCTCTCTCCTCTCCCCCGACCCTCCTCTCCCCTTCCCTCCTCCTCTCCCCCTTTCCTCCTCCTCTCCCCCTTCCCTCCTCCTCTCCCCCTTCCCTCCTCTCCCCCTTCCCTCCTCCTCTCCCCTTCCCTCCTCTCCCCTTCCCTCCTCTCCCCTTCCCTCCTCTCCCCTTCCCTCCTCTCCCCTTCCCTCCTCTCTCCTTTCCCCCTTCCTTCCTCTCCCCTTCCCTCCTCCTCTCCCCCTTCCCTCCTCCTCTCCCCCTTCCCTCCTCCTCTCCCCCTTCCCTCCTCTCCCCCTTCCCTCCTCTCTTCTCTCCCCTTTCCTCTCTCCTCTCTCCTCTCCCCCTTTCCTCCTCTCTCCTTATCCCCTTCCCTCCTCTCTCCTTATCCCCTTCCCTCCTCTCTCTTCACCCCCTTCCCTCCTCTCTCTTCACCCCCTTCCCTCCTCTCTCTTCCCCTCCGCCTTCCCTCCTCTCTCTTCCCCTCCGCCTTCCCTCCTCTCTCTTCCCCTCCTCCTTCCCTCCTCTCTCTTCCTCTCCTCCTTCCCTCATTTCTCCATTCCCTTCTAAAAGACGAGCGGAAAGTGAGAGCTAGTAGCCCTATTAAAAGAACGACCTTTAAGTTTAGCCGGGCCAGCCCAACTACTTCAAATTTTAGCAAAGCAAAAGCACGTGCTTGTTTATTATACGAAGAGGATCAGTATTCAAAATAAAAGGCAGGCAATCTGGTAAGCATCTTTTGTGTGAATGGCGAATTGCTCTGATCATATACATGTACTCACATCAAGGACAGACATTTGTGGCGATTATTCCTGATGCCTTCACTACTGGCTTTGAAGAACGTATGAGTACCTTCAGTCAAGAGGTGAGGGCTTTGAATCCTGTGAGGATAGTTGTGATGGAGATTTATGTATGTCAGTTTAGGATGTTTTGGTTGGAGCCATGCGAAGGGCATTTATGGTTTGAGCTCACATGATATTTTGTGACTTCACTACTAATTCCTCCTTTCCTACGCTACTACTTTCTTTAGGGATCCCCTCATCTTCCAGTCACATGCCAATTCAGAGACATTAACTGTTTAAAGGAAATTGTTTGATTGTGATGTGATTTAATGATGATAGCAAGTGAGCAGAACAAACTGTCCTATTGTACATACTGCTGTGTTGTATGTGATGAAATAGGTTGTATTCCAAGATTCCCCTTCCTTCTACCATAGATAGAAGAATACCTGGATACGAAACGCGGAGATAATTAGAAATGATCCGCGTTTCGGCACGTGATACATTTGGTAAACTTATAAAGAGATAGCCTACCAAGGGCCGAAACTGACTTGCCATAATACGAGCATAATACGAGCGATACAGGAGACGATTACAGACAGTAAGATACCTGAAACACAGGCCAAAACAGATCCTCTTAACGAGTTGCTTACAACTTCCGATACCGTTGGTCCGTTGTTTTCAATACATTTTGCTGTGGCCGGGTTACGTTCGGCTATTCTAGCTTGTCTACATCACCCAAGAATAAAAGCACATTCAGCTAGAGAGAGAGCTTACAGATGTTTCAAACAGGCATGCACGTTTGATGGAATTGCCGCCTATTTGGAAACGCTTTTTCTGTGTCATTGGTCTGCAGTCGGATCATCAATCGTGCTTACAAGGCATTTGTTCAATCAGCTACTACACAACTTTAAGTACTATAAGTGCATTCCCTACAACTGATCATAGTAACTGCGTAGAAGTGTCTAAGTGCTATATAGCTTGCACTGACCGTGCAAGAGATGTACCGAAACATATATCGGTCCAGGGACGATTTAATGAAAATAACCCGCATAACTATAACTTCTATAAGACATTTGCATAACGTTGGTCCACCTTTGGTTGTATGCGTTCCACAGAACAACTCTTTCTGAACATTGAAAAACAAATTTGGACTTTGTTGCGTGTGTCTGACTCACACACTATGTTCCGAAACACGGTGGGTCCGCGACCTGTTCACCAGGCAGTTGTACACACATGCTAAAGCCCCTTACAACGGCTATACGTTCGTTCCACAGAGGGAATAGCATAATGCTTTGTTTTTAGAAATGAATAGTTGGAAGCATCTCTAAGCTGAGATATATGTTCCGAAGAGGTGGAAATGACAGATACGGTACCTACGTAGAGTGTGCTCAGTGATTTGCATGAACAATAGTTACTAACCTGGAAAGCAAGATCAGTGGGAGTACGAAGAATGCCTAAGATCTCGATTTTTCTCTTAAACAGCAGTGAAAGTAGGGGGGAAAGCGTAATCTACAAAAGGGTTAACCGAAACACAGTTCACTTGAAAGGGTCCGCCGCCTACAATTGACAATTCAATGGATCACGTGACGCGTTTCGTATCCAGGTATTCTTCAATCTATGCTCCAACATGTCCCACACAAAGAGATGTTAGGTAAGTTAGCCGTACAGGTTAACTGAGGTTAATGGATCGATATGCATGGGTACGCGCATGCGCGGCATTCGGCATTCAAGCTCCGTTTGCAGTGCGTGGTTGGAGTTCGGGTGGGCTCCTTTTTTTTTTTTTTTTTTTTTTTTTTTTTTTTTTTTTTTTTTTTTTTTTTTGTTCTGTCGTGCAGTCGGAGGCATGCTGCCTCAAGTGAACCCCGCCGGGGGTTTGTCGGTCGGAGGCATGCTGCCTCAAGAGAACTCCGCTGGGGGTTTTGTCGGTCGGAGGCTTGCTGCCTCGTTATGCAGCCGGGGGTCCGCAGGGGGCGAGGCCGGACAGCGGTCGGTGGGCGAGCAGTCGGCTCTTGGACTGAGCTGCGTGCTGGAGTGGACGGAGGAACCCCAGGTCAGGTGGAATAGTAATTAAGGTGGGGTTCATGTTATGACGATGGGCTGGCTTGACTGTGTGTGGGTGGGCGTAGCGTTAGGCAGAATGGCGCTCTGGAGGGCGTGGGTGTGGTGTATTTGGAAACACCGTCCATCGGAGGCACGCGGCCTCATGACCCAGTCGGGGAGGGGACACCAGTGTTGCCGCGAGGTGGCCGTCATTTTTGGTCGCCTGTGTCGCGGTATGTCGCGGTGTGGGCGTTTGATCGCGATGTGGGTGTCGCGATATATTGGATTGTTCATGATCGGTTGTCGTTTGGGTGTTGGGGTGGTTGCCGCGAGGGATGTGGCGCGGGTGTGCGTGTGCTTGCGCTGGGTGCCACGGACGGTTTCGTGAGCGTTGATCGCGGGGCCTTCGGGGCTGCAGGGTGGGGGGCTTTGGATGGCGCAGAAAATCGGTTGTTTTTTACGGTCTTGCGCGGTTTTCCCGGGCAGCCCGCTTGTCAGCAGACTAAATTTAGAAATCAATTTCGGAAAGTGTGGTCCATTGTTGTGGTGGAGACATGCGTCCTTGCCGTGGCTGGGCCAGCGGGCGGGTGCTTGGGCGTTTTTGCTCGGGTGTTTTCCTTGGGACGAGGGGGTTGCGTCCTTGGGGGCGTGGCGTCTTGCATGAAAGGCAAATGTATATTTCTTTAAACTGGGCTGGTGTGGCTGTGGCAGTGGGTGATGTACCTGGATGTATGCTTGTTCTCTGCATGCGCGTTTCTGAATTTTTTCTGTGTGTCTTTGTGTCCGTGCGCGTTTGTTTCGCGATGTGACTGGGGATTGATCGCAATGTGTCGCCTGTCGCGATGTGGGCGTTTGGTCGCGATATGTTGCCTTTCGCGGTATGTCGCGGCAACACTGGGGGACACTTCATTCATCGGAGACACGTGGCCTCGGGACCCAGCTGTGCTGGGGGCCCATCATTCATGGCGTCCATCGGAGGCACGCGGCCTCGTGACCCAGTCACTTCATTCATCAGAGGCAAGTGGCCTAGGGACCCAGCCGTGCCGGTGGGCCCGTCGTTATTCATCGGAGGCACGCGGCTCTCGGACAGCGTTCGGAAGGGGACCGAGGAACCCCGGGTATGGTTGTTATATTCATGCGGGTAGTGGGAACCTTATAAAATTATAATTGCGTTTGTATAGCCTGTATACATGTAGGTCAGGAGGGCTGAATGGTAATTAAGGTTCTATAGTGAAGTCAGTGGGATTCATGTTATGACAAAGGGCTAACGTTATACTATAGTCCGGACTGTGTACTGTGATGTGTGGGCCGGGCTAAGCGTTAGAATGCCGTCCCCGAGCGCCTTGGAGGGCGTGGGGGTGGCACGTGGCCTCAGTCGGGGGCACTTCGTTTGTCGGAGGCACGCGGCCTCAAAACCCAGTCACTTCATTGCACGCGGCCTCGTGAACCAGCCGTGCTGGTGGGCTCATCGTTCATCGGAGGCACGCGGCCTCGTGACCCAGCCGTGGGCACATCACTCATGCATGCTTGCGTGGCCCCTGCATGTTGACCATGTTGGGCTGGACGTGCATGACGTCAGTATGGGTGCGGGAATGTGTGGAGGGACCCTCGTCCATACTGAGGGACTCCCATTTAACAAAGGGAACGACGGGCGCCCTCGGGAGAGCCGTGACGTTGAATATCATTGTGTCGGCGCATGGAATATATATGTCATGCAGCATATATCGGCGGCTGTTGGGTACTTTAAAACCAGATTGGTTGGGGGTGGTCCCATTGAACCCTGCATGGGGAGTTCCAGGATATATGCGTTGCAGTCCTATTTGAAGTGCGTATCGGCGGGTCCCTGTGCACCCGGAGAATATATATGGCTGCGGGGTGTTGTGCATGGGATTAGGAGGCTGTTGGTGGACACCGCATCTTGCCCTTTGGCCTTCGCTCGGCACCAAATCGATTGAGCGGACCGGTGCATGCATGGCGAAAAGTAGCGGCGCGGTGTGGAGACTGTTTACCACTATACCTAGATGATGTCCTGCTTCCGTCGCAGGGGGTGCAACAGCTCGACTGCTTGCATGCTTGCCGCGTTCTCCCAGCACGTCGGGGGCATGCTGCCTCAGGAGTACCCCGCCGGGGTTTGTTCAGTCGGAGGCATGCTGCCTCAAGAGTGGTTTGTCAGTCGGCGGCATGCTGCTTCAAGAGAACCCCGCCGGGGGTTTGTCGGTCGGAGGCATGCTGCCTCGTTATTCAGCCGGGAGTCCGGAGGGTGCGCGACCTCATGAACCCGCCAGACGGTCGTCAGTCGCAGGTATGCCTCGGGACCCAGCCGTGGGTGTGGCACTCGGGGGGCATGCTGTCCCAGCGTTATGGTGGCATGCTGCCCAATTTTCACGCCGGGCATCTGTCATGCAGTCGGAGGCATGCTGCCTCAAGTGAACCCTGCCGGGGGTTTGTCGGTCGGAGGCATGCTGCCTCGAGAGAACCCCGCCGGGGGTTTGTCGGTCGGAGGCATGCTGCCTCGTTATTCAGCTGGGAGTCCGGAGGGTGCGCGACCTCATGAACCCGCCAGACGGTCGTCAGTCGCAGGTATGCCTCGGGACCCAGCCGTGGGTGTGGCACTCGGGGGGGCATGCTGTCCCAGCGTTATGGTGGCATGCTGCCCAATTTTCACGCTGGGCATCTGTCATGCAGTCGGAGGCATGCTGCCTCAAGAGAACCCCGCCGGGGGTTTGTCGGTCGGAGGCTTGCTGCCTCGTTATTCAGCCGGGGGTCCGGAGGGTGCGCGACCTCATGAACCCGCCAGACGATCGTTAGTCGCAGGTATGCCTCGGGACCCAGCCGTGGGTGTGGCACTCAGGGGCATGCTGTCCCAGCGTTATGGTGGCATGCTGCCCAATTTTCACGCCGGGGGTCTGTCAGTCGGAGGCATGCTGCCTCAAGAGAACCCCGCCGGGGGGTTGTCGGTCGGAGGCATGCTGCCTCGTTAGTCAGCCGGGGGTCCGGAGGGTGCACGACCTCATGAACCCGCCAGATGGTCGTCAGTCGCAGGTATGCCTCGGGACCAAGCCGTGGGTGTGGCACTCAGGGGCATGCTGTCCCAGCGGTATGGTGGCATGCTGCCCAATTTTCACGCCTGGGGTCTGTCAGTCGGAGGCATGCTGCCTCAAGAGAACTCCGCCGGGGGTTTGTCAGTCGGAGGCATGCTGCCTTGTTACCCAGCCGGGGGTCCGGAGGGTGCGCGACCTCATGACCCCGCCGGATGGTCTTTAGTCTGAGGTATGCCTCGGGACCCAGCCGTGGGTGTGGCACTCAGGAGCATGCTGTCCCAGCGTTATGGTGGCATGCTGCCCAATTTCCCCGCCGGGGGTGTACGTTAGGAACCAGCCGGGCTGGTGGGCTCATAGTCGGCGGCTTGCCTTTGTATTTTTTCTTGCGGTCTGGAGAGGTGGTCCTGAAGGTATCCAAGACGGACCCGTTCCGGAAGGGAGTTGCGCTGGTGATTGGTAAGGGCAGCAGGGATTTATGCCCGGTGGCGGCAGTTCTGGATTACATGGTCCGTCGAGGGAGCGGGGCAGGTCCATTATTCCAGTTCAGTGATGGGAGGTTTCTGACTCGTGCCCGGTTCGTGACGGCTGTTCGGTCGGCGTTGTCGCAGGCAGGGTTAGCCGCTCATATGTATTCGGGGCATAGCTTCAGGATCGGAGCGGCAACAACAGCTGCGTTGTGTGGGATGCAGGATTCTCTGATCAAAACGTTGGGCCGTTGGCAGAGCTCGGCATATACGGTGTTCGTACGGACCCCGCGGGAGGTGCTGCAGGGCGTGGCGAACCGTTTTTGTGCATAAGCTAGCGTTAGGTAGTTTGGTATCAGGCCGGTTATGTGTATCTTTCATTGAATGAATTTTCTAGGAAAGGACATGCGATAATTAAATTTAAGGGCTTGGGGGAGGGGCCGACCATAAATGGTCGCCCCTTTGGGCATTCCAGAAGTTCCCTCCTGGCTCCCCCAAGCATTGCTGCTATCGGAAGGGGTGCCTATTGGGCCTGCTGGCCATCGGCACGCGCGAGCCGGGGGGGGAGGGGCCCAGCACCCTGCCAAACCCCTGCTAGGGACGGGTGCGGTTGGGTGGGGACATGGTACAGGTACATGTACCTCGTACCGGGCGTCACAGCCGCATGAATGAGAGTCCATTAAAGGTAAGTTAGCCGTACAGGTTAACTGAGGTTAATGGATCGATATGCATGGGTACGCGCATGCGCGGCATTCGGCATTCAAGCTCCGTTTGCAGTGCGTGGTTGGAGTTCGGGTGGGCTCCTTTTTTTTTTTTTTGTTCTGTCAGTCATTTTTATTTTATTTTATTTTTATTTCTCTTGTTTTTCCCGTGACCTAGCAGGAGGGTTTGTTATCGCTGTTATACTCTCCGGCTTGTGCCGTGATCAGGTGCTGGGCATTCCAGAAGTTCCCTCCTGGCTCCCCCAAGCATTGCTGCTATCGGAAGGGGTGCCTATTGGGCCTGCTGGCCATCGGCACGCGCGAGCCGGGGGGGGAGGGGCCCAGCACCCTGCCAAACCCCTGCTAGGGACGGGTGCGGTTGGGTGGGGACATGGTACAGGTACATGTACCTCGTACCGGGCGTCACAGCCGCATGAATGAGAGTCCATTAATCTGAAACTTCCTACTGGCCTTGAATTGCCATAGCAACAGTTCCTCCATACAGCTGCACAGTCCTGTTGCTGATTACTCAGTTGCCTCAAGGCAAAGAGAACACAAACATGCTTTGGGGCATCTCTGTTACATCACATCCTCACAAAGATTGTTCACAACTGTCCCAAAAGTATGTCCTTTGGGGTTAAAATGTGTATAGGGCACGAGGTGACTGTAGGAATGTGGCATGGGTATAGGCCCACCCAGCAAAGCACTGCAATGACACAATAAGCTTATATATATATATATATGTGTGCGCGTGTCAACGTTATAGTTGTACATGCTTATCTAGAGAAGCCAACAGGTCTACGCCTTCTTTTTCACGTAGTAAAGTAGTAAGTAACGAATCTAGGTGTGTGTGGAGCACACACGAGCTGCAATCAAACGCCGACGTTATACCACATAGCCAAGGCCATTGATAGCCTCGCCATTGGTATAAAGATCACTTCCCATTAGCCTGAGGTAGCCAGCCTCGCCATTAGGCATAGCTTGAGAGCCTCGTGGTGCGAGGTAGCCAATATGGCCTAGTGTAGTGCTCGAAATGCTCTGTTTGGGATGTCCTCGTTGGGCCATAAGAGGCCTCCTTACCTGTGGCCACGAAGCAGGTAGCCGTTGGTAGTGTGCGATGTAGTAAAGAGAAGCGTGAAGTGTGTGTGGTGTGGACCTGTTGTGCGTACGAGCTAGCTAGGTCCCCAAACGAAGGTGGTGCTGTCTGTGAATTAACTATTAATAATTTCTTTTCTTTAGAACATAAAAATGTTTCATTTCGAAACTTGTCAAAATGTTCCAGAGTGAGGTGGTCGAGGGTATGGTGGTGGTCTGGTGGAGGTGGAGGGTAGGGTTGTGTGGGGACGAGGAGTAGGAGGAGTGTACAGGCTAGATGATAAGGATAAGTGGAAGAGATTGACTGATGGTGTTGGGTATAGGGCCACACTAGGAGTGTGTGGAGGAGAGTTAGTGGCCACAGGAGGTTGGAAGGATTATGTGCGTAGTAAGAAGGTGATGGTGTGGAGAGGAGGGAGGTGGTCCCTCATGGCAGACATGTTTGTAGGGTGTACGAGGTCCTGTGTAGTTAGTGTTGGTGGAGGTGGTCTGGTGTTGATGGGAGGGAAAGGTGATGGGGGCAAGGACTTGGCTGATGTTCAGGTGTATGATGGGAAGACACAGACCTGGCACTTTGGACCATCACTACCTAAGCCATGTTGGGCCATGTCAGCAGTGGTCCATGGAGACCTGGTCTTCGTGATGGGAGGTGCCTACATGGCCACAGCTGTGTGGTGTGCCAACATCAATGACCTGGTGAGCCACTGAGCATTGTGTAGCATCTCTGTCCCTTTGTTTAGCGTGTGTGTAGCTGACCCGTGGGACACACACACCACGCACCTAGCGCGTGGACGTTTCCTGCAACACACGCACGCTCAGCGTGGTCCTACACACACGCACACGTGTGCACACACGTCGCGCGCGTCCACATCACACACACAGTGTGGACGCTCGCTGTAGTAGCTCTACTGGTGGAGACGCACACATGCAAGCGTCTCCATCGTGTGCACACCATGCACGCTGACGTTAGAACTGTGTAGTTGATGTGTGGTGTGTGCTTCACACATGGGCACACACACCAATGATGTCCACACATGCACACTATGTGTACCCAGTGGTGCACACATCCACATGACTGCTTGTACATCACTCATCTTTAATGTGCATCCTCATCCTCACACACACATATACACACACACACACACACACACACACACACACACACACACAGGCTGCACAGGTACACATGCACACACATCCATCCTCCCTCCACTAGGGTGTAAGAGGTCACAGTTCAACACTAGCCCCTGTGCAAATGGCTTGAAATTCATTGCCCTGATCCTTATTCACATCAACATAACAGTAATCAATACACAGTCATGGGCAGCATAAGATATCTCAGGGCTGTTATTGTTTGGGGAGGGAGGGGGGCGCAATACTTCTGAATGTTATTGTGGTCTAAATTCAGCCTAATTGATTTGCAGTGTTCATATAAGCCTAGGGTTTGCATGTGGTGACTGCTCTGTCCCTGTCAGGCTGGCCCATGTATAGTCTGGGGAAGAGGCACCTTGGTCAACCTCTGCACATGCCTGACCTGTCACCCCCACCCCCACTCCTCATATCTCAATCTCTTTCACCTCCCTCACTTGTTATCAATGTCTTCCTCCTTCATCCTTCTCTCCTCTTCCCATCTCCCTCCTCCTCTTCCCCTCTCCCTCCTCCTCCTCCCCTCTCCCTCCTCCTCTTCCCCTCTCCCTCCTCCTCTTCCCCTCTCCCTCCTCCTCCTCTTCCCCTCTCCCTCCTCCTCCTCTTCCCCTCTCCCTCCTCCTCTTCCCCTCTCCCTCCTCCTCCTCCCCTCTCCCTCCTCCTCTTCCCCTCTCCCTCCTCTTCCCCTCTCCCTCCTCCTCCTCTTCCCCTCTCCCTCCTCCTCTTCCCCTCTCCCTCCTCCTCCTCTTCCCCTCTCCCTCCTCCTCCTCTTCCCCTCTCCCTCCTCCTCTTCCCCTCTCCCTCCTCCTCCTCCCCTCTCCCTCCTCCTCTTCCCCTCTCCCTCCTCTTCCCCTCTCCCTCCTCCTCCTCTTCCCCTCTCCCTCCTCCTCTTCCCCTCTCCCTCCTCCTCTTCCCCTCTCCCTCCTCCTCTTCCCCTCTCCCTCCTCCTCTTCCCCTCTCCCTCCTCCTCTTCCCCTCTCCCTCCTCCTCTTCCCCTCTCCCTCCTCCTCTTCCCCTCTCCCTCCTCCTCTTCCCCTCTCCCTCCTCCTCTTCCCCTCTCCCTCATCCTCCTCCCCTCTCCCTCCTCCTCCTCCCCTCTCCCTCCTCTTCCCCTCTCCCTCCTCCTCCCCTCTCCCTCTCCCTCCTCCTCCCCTCTCCCTCCTCCTCCCCTCTCCCTCCTCCTCCCCTCTCCCTCCTCCTCCCCTCTCCCTCCTCTTCCCCTCTCCCTCCTCCTCCTCCCCTCTCCCTCCTCTTCCCCTCTCCCTCCTCCTCTTCCCCTCTCCCTCCTCCTCTTCCCCTCTCCCTCCTCCTCCTCCCCTCTCCCTCCTCTTCCCCTCTCCCTCCTCCTCCCCTCTCCCTCCTCTTCCCCTCTCCCTCCTCCTCTTCCCCTCTCCCTCCTCTTCCCCTCTCCCTCCTCCTCCCCTCTCCCTTCTCTTCCCCTCTCTCTCCTCCTCCTCCCCTCTCCCTCCTCCTCCTCCCCTCTCCCTTCTCCTCCCCTCTCCCTCCTCCTCCTCCCCTCTTCCTCCTCCTCCCCTCTCCCTCCTCTTCTCCTCTCTCCTCCTCCTCCCCTCTCCCTCCTCTTCCCCTCTCCCTCCTCCTCCTCCCCTCTCCCTCCTCCTCCCCTCTCCCTCCTCTTCTCCTCTCCCTCCTCCTCTTCCCCTCTCTCTCCTCCTCCTCTTCCCCTCTCCCTCCTCCTCTTCCCCTCTCCCTCCTCCTCCTCCCCTCTCCCTCCTCCTCCTCCCCTCTCCCTCCTCTTCCCCTCTCCCTCCTCCTCTTCCCCTCTCCCTCCTCCTCCTCCCCTCTTCCTCCTCCTCCCCTCTCCCTCCTCTTCCCCTCTCCCTCCTCCTCCCCTCTCCCTCCTCCTCTTCCCCTCTCCCTCCTCCTCCCCTCTTCCTCCTCCTCCCCTCTCCCTCCTCTTCCCCTCTCCCTCCTCCTCCCCTCTCCCTCCTCCCCCCACCCCCACCTCTACTCATCGTAATTTACACACATTTGAAGTGATGTTGGCTAAATGGAGCACCCTTGACCCCCATCAGTACACCTGGAGCACCATTACTGGTGCTCTGGAGACACCAAGTGTTGGAGAAGTAGCACTGGCAGCTGAGCTAAGGACAAAATACTTATGTTAGATGTGCATTTATTATAATGTAATTTCTATTTTATGTCTGATCTGTCATCCAAATAATGGCATTCTTTGGCAGGGGGGAGTGTGCTCAGACATAACTGTAGACTTTGTAGCAACCAAACATAGCAAAGTACAAGTGCACCATATGGGCTTCTAATAACACAAACATTAGTTAATTAATAAGTAAATCCGGGGAGCTTTTTGTTTTACTCCGTGCGCGAGGGCGTCAAGATCTGGGACATGGGACACAAGATGGCAGCCAACGGTGTGGACAATGGTGCCCTGTGGTTGGATCATGTGCGGGTGCCCAGGGAGGCCCTCCTGGACCAGGTGTCCCAGGTGGGCGAGGACGGCACCTTCACCAGCACGGTCACCAAGCGTAGGGAGTGCTTCCTGGTCCTGGCCGACCAGCTCCTGAGCGGCAGGCTGTGCATGGCCTCCATGTGCATGGGCTCCCAGAAGGTAGCCATGACCAACGCCATAAGGTACTCCAGCACCAGGCTGTGTGTGGGCAAGACGGGCAAGTGGGACACCCCCATACTGCGGTACCAGCTCCAGCAGAGGGCCCTGGTCCCCCTCCTGGCCAACATCTATACCCTCAACATGGGCCTGAACCGCGCCAAGGACAGGTATGCAGCCCAGCACCCCAACATGTCTAAATTTACCAATTGTCAGTCTATTTTTAAATCACACCCTTGGTTACACGATGCAAATAAACAGATACGGTTCTTAAAAGTGCGTTATGTAGAAAAATTTAATTGTCACAGAACAAAGTACGACAGGTATAACTTTTGTTGAATGTTTTTTTTTGCATGCGCTACTTCATACATTCTATCGCAGTGTTTTTATTGGTTTTGCCATTTTTACCGAAAACGCACCCAAGTTGTTGGTAAGGCGTTAGGTTGCTTTGCGATTTACCGCAAATACATATCTTTTAGCAATGCAGCATTGATCGTATTTGACAATCTTTGAAGAATTGCAAGAAAGTAAAAATACTTTCTGAATTAATTACCACTTCTACAGTACAATGAGATTTTTGTTTGTTCTTTGCTAAAAATTAATTTTAACTTGCGTAGGACGATAATCCCAGGAGTAGGACGATGGTTGAAAAATACAATTCAGTAAAACGGTACCGACCACATCATTAATGTTTAATCTCCAGGAAGAAATCCTTATTTAAATCAAGACTACGAAATGAGTGGCCATTGCATTGCTTCATTTAGTGGTTTGAATAACGCCCCTGGTCTTGTATGAAATGTAGACATTGGTGCATACCCTTTTCCCCTCTCAAATATAATATTAACTATCAGAACTACACATACATGCAACAATGACACTATATCCATTCCCCTCATGGCAATTGAATTTGGTGCTTAATTTATGAGGTTGCATCTCGTTAGTTTCCAACTGATATCCGAATGGAGTTGGCTGCGCATAACGTTGTCTTTTGTCGTATTCTTTCTTTCCATACGTTGTGCCTTGATGTACATTGTAGCCCCTCCCTCTTAACCATCTGATCATGTGACCTGGAGGTCATAGCCCCTCCCTCTTAACCGTCTGATCATGTGACCTGGAGGTCATAGCCCCTCCCTCTTAACCACCTGATCATGTAACCTGGAGGTCATAGCCCCTCCCTCTTAACCATCTGATCATGTGACCTGGAGGTCATCGCCCCTCCCTCTTAACCATCTGATCATGTGACCTGGAGGTCATAGCCCCTCCCTCTTAACCATCTGATCATGTGACCTGGAGGTCATAGCCCCTCCCTCTTAACCATCTGATCATGTATAAAATCTCACTTATTGTGAAGTACATTGCAAAACCTTAAAATTAGGATTTGAATATTTCCTATTGGAAGTTGAGACAGTTTACCTACATTTATTGGCACATACCCGGTATGAACTCGGTACCGTTTTCGATGTTTAAGGTGTTTTTGAAAATGTTATACTTCCGCGACCATACATTCGTTTCTTTCCAAATTCGAGAAACATAATGCCCCATCCCTTGCATAGTACGATTTTGATGTCACTGGACCGCTGGCTGTATCCGGCAAATCTTAATCACTAGTAGGAAAATGTTGTCCAAATAAACGTTGAGTTTTCGCATTACCTTTACAGCGCGTCAAACTTAATGCAGCGGTGAACCATTTTATAAATTTACATACGTGCCACACCAGCGGCGGATCCAGGATTTCTGGAAGGGGGGGTCTAATAACTATATTCACAAGCGGGGGTAGGTACTGGAGGGGGCGTGCCCCTCCCGTAACAGCTAGGGGGTCTGGGGGAGCGCTGTAAGCTCCCCCAGTGGGGCCTGGGTCGAAGCCCCAGCCGCTTTTTCACTTTTGCGTTCATTTAGCTTGAAAATAAACATACTTTTAAAGTGTGTTCATTATTGATAGCTAGCAAGCGCAATATTCGAATTGATTAATATAGCCTGCGTAGATAAGGCATAAGGATAGCGAATAGAAAACTCTACGCAAAGCCATTGTGACCGTATTCTGGTCTAAACGACACACACGTTTTACCTTTAACAGTATTATATACCTACTTGATTTAGCTCTACCTGTTTCCTGATGTAAACTATCTTGTTTTGATCGCTAATACTTCTTGCTCGCACGGCAATATTCCATCGCGCAGCAGTAATACTAATAAAACACTGCACGCTTGGAGGGCCTTGGCTTTAGACCCCCCCACACTCACACACATACACTCACACACACTTTGGGTCGAATGCTATAATCAGTTCACTCGCGTTCACTATAAACGCTTCGTTTTTCAACTCGTCAATCATGTGATTAATTATTCATAAGTTAATTTATTCATAACTGGTCGGGCCGAGGGGGGGGGGTCTTTAGACCCCTTAGACCCCCCCCTGGATCCGCCACTGCACACCTCCATTTCTACGTGGCGGCCACGTGGAATATACTTTGACAGACAGTTCAAAAAGGCTCGACAAGCGAATCAGAAGATAACTCTGATGAGGGATCTGAGCACCGAATCAGACGACGATGGAGAGGAAATATAAATCGTGATTTTATTACAGGTCTGTACTATCTCTGCTTGGGGATGTTAGCGTGTGCTTTATGAAGTGTTTTTTTATACCTAAAATTGACAATTACACATTTCTTTTACATGGAATCGTACCTTAGCCGTCCGTTTAATTATTAAACACTAAACATTTTTAGAAATGGAGATGTGGCACGTGTGTAAAAATGGTTCACCGCTGCACTTAGTTTGACACTATAAGTCTCGCTTTAAGTGCCTTTAACCATCGCTGTAAAGGTATTACGAAAAGTCACCGGTCGTTTGTTTGGACATGCACCATTCTCCTTAATTGATTAAAATTGGGAATATTAAGTATTTTCGGTTATGGAGTTATAATGATAAGTTTTAACTCCGTGACCTATCAGGCCTCGGATACAACCAGCGGGGTGATGCTATAACATCAAAATCGTATCGTATGCACATAAGCCATAAGGGGTGGGGCAATACGTTTATAGAATTTGGCAAGAAACCAATATATGATCGCTGAAAAAAGAAAAACCTTTATGGCAAATATTCATCATATATTAACCTTTAAAATCTCCAGGAAATCACAAGATCGAAATGAATGGCCATTGCATTGCTTGATTTAGTGGTTTGAATAACGCCCCGTTCAAATATAATATTATTGTATGCGTCTGACGCTTAGCTATCAGAACTACACATACATGCAACGATGACACTATCACACTATATCCCCTGACACGGCAATTGAATTTGGTGCTTTGTGAGACTGCATCTGCCTCAGGTGGAACCTGAAGTCCCCCATGGCCTTCTGGGTCCTACTCAGTTCCTCCTTCTGCATGCGGAGGTACACATTCATTGACTTATATACAATCAACGGGTGGTACTCTGTCAATCGCATGTGACGGTGATTCGATGTTGCGTATTTGCCGATGTCGGTGCTTTTGGTCGAAATCGCTGTATATGCGTATGGTCCTTTTTAAAAAGCGGCTGGGCTCACTCGTGATATAATGTGAGGGGCGCGCCCCTTCCATACATACGTACCTCCCGCAGCAAGCAAATTCACAAGATAAGAAAGATGACAAAAGAGGATCGCCTTGTGTGCAGCCCCGGATCCAGCATAGCCTTGGGGGGGACGGCCGCCCCCCCCCCCCCCCCCCCCCCCCCCCCCCCAATGGCGTATGAAATGCCGCCCTCTGGCAGCAATGCCGCCCCCCTGGCAGCAATTGCCGCCCCCTCCCGAGTAACGCGCACGTGTTGCGTCATACTTAAAATCGATGTGTGATGAATTGATTCGTTTATCTTGTGGAATGCCGTTATATAGCTGTAAGCGGACTGCACCACCCACCCAGTTTTCGTATATAGGCGTAAGCGGACTGCACCCCCCCGCCCCCCCCAGTTTTCGTATATAGCCGTAAGCGGACTACACCCCCACCCCCCCCCCCCCCCTCCCAGTTTTCGTATATAGGCGTAAGCGGACTGCACCCCCCCCCCCCCCCCCCCCCCCCCCCCCCCTTTGCTCATATTGCCGCCCCTCTGGTAAAACCGCCCCCCCCATAGCAAATTTCTGGATCCGGGGCTGCTTGTGTGGTGCTTTTCAAGATGTTGGACGTTTTTCATAATGTTAGATGGGACATGTTGATTATGAATGGCCAAATGCATTTGTAGCAACTACTTAATAACTGCTTCAGTCTTTGGAGATTCGTATGGCGACTTCGCTTCCATGAGCTGCATGCATGCATGGTGACATGACACTGCGCATGCGCAGTTCTTTCCTTAAAAGGAAGGAGCGCTTACGTCTGTTCATTCTGAGCAGTTGTTCGATTAATAAATAGTTGTTAGGTAGAAACTCTTTTTGTAGACTTTTTGTTTGTGTTTGTCAGTGGAAATTGTAAGGTGAGCGTTTCTGTCTCGTGACGTGGTAGCAAGTTTGTGCCTGTAGCTAAGCCTTTGGTACTTTTACCAAGCCTTTTGGTTGTTTACTGCAAAAGGAGCGAGAAAAACGACTATTTTGTTGCGGGTAGTGATAGGAGAGCAGTTTTTGGTGTTTTTCCTAGTTGTATTGTGGTGTTGGAGGTCCCCGCAGCTACCCAAGGTGTGTGGGAGGGCAGTAGTGGTGTGCGCGTGTCAACGTTATAGTTGTACATGCTTATCTAGAGAAGCCAACAGGTCTACGCCTTCTTTTTCACGTAGTGAAGTAGTAAGTAACGTATCTAGGTGTGTGTGGAGCACACACGAGCTGCAATCAAACGTCGACGTTGTACCACATAGCCAAGGCCATTGATAGCCTCGCCATTGGCATAAAGATCACTTCCCATTAGCCTGAGGTAGCCAATATGGCCTAGTGTAGTGCTCGAAATGCTCTGTTTGGGATGTCCCCGTTGGGCCATAAGAGGCCTCCTTACCTGTGGCCATGAAGCAGGTAGCCGTTGGTAGTATGCGATGTAGTAAAGAAAAGCGTGAAGTGTGTGTGGTGTGGACCTGTTGTGCGTACGAGCTAGCTAGGTCCCCAAACGAAGGTGGTGCTGTCTGTGAATTAACTATTAATAATTTCTTTTCTTTAGAACATAAAAATGTTTCATTTTGAAAGTTGTGAAAATACACCAGAGCGAGGTGGTCGAGTGTATGGTGGTAGTCTGGTGGAGGTGGAGGGTAGGGTTGTGTGGGGACGAGGAGAAGGAGGAGGAGTGTACAAGTTGGAGGATGATAAGTGGAAGAGATGGACTGATGGTGTTGGGGATGGGGCCACACTAGTAGGAGTGTGTGGAGAGTTAGTTGCCGTGGGGGGTAGGAAGGATGATGTGTTTAGTAAGGAGGTGATGGTGTGGAGAGGAGGGAGGTGGTCCCTCATGTCAGACATGTTGGTTGGGATTAGGTGGTCCTGTGTAGTTAGTGTTGGTGGAGGTGGTCTGGTGGTGATGGGAGGGGCAGGTGATGGGGGCAAGGGCTTGGCTGATGTCCAAGTCTTTGATGGGAAGACACAGACCTGGCACTTTGGACCATCACTACCTAAGCCATGTTACCTCATGTCAGCAGTGGTCCATGGAGACCTGGTCTTCGTGATGGGAGGTGCGGGCATGGCCACAGCTGTGTGGTGTGCCAACATCAATGACCTGGTGAGCCACTGAGCATTGTGTAGCATCTCTGTCCCTTTGTTTAGCGTGTGTGTAGCTGACCCGTGGGGGACACACACCACGCACCTAGCGCGTGGACGCTTCCTGCTACACACGCACGCTCAGCGTGGTCCTACACACACGCACACGTGTGCACACACGTCGCGCGCGTCCACACCACACACACAGTGTGGACGCTCGCTGTAGTAGCTCTACTGGTGGAGACGCACACACGCACAAGCGTCTCCATCGTGTGCACACCATGCACGCTGACGTTAGAGCTGTGTAGTTGATGTGTGGTGTGTGCTTCACACATGGGCACACACACCAATGATGTCCACACATGCACACTATGTGTACCCAGTGGTGCACACATCCACATGACTGCTTGTACATCACTCATCTTTAATGTGCATCCTCACACACACACACACACACACACACACACACACACACACACACACACACACACAACACACACAACACACACACACATGCACACACACACACACACACACACACACACACACACAGATTGCTGTACAGTCACAAGAAGACACACTGCAATCTACCTGGAGAGAGCTCCAGATGTACCATACAGTTATTCAGCTGTATGTGTGGTTGATGGTGTGCTCCTTGCCATTGGAGGCTGGGGTGGATCAAAGAAGACCTCTGCCATCTATGCCTTCCACCCTGTTGATCAGAAGTGGCAGCATGTTGGAGACATGCCATTTGAGTGTTCCTGGTTAGACACTCTACTGCTGTCAGATGGAAGGCTGTTGGTGGTTGATGGGGACAGTCAGAGGGTCTTGAGGGCCACTGTGGAAGGTAAGCCATGCAAGTGTTATGGTCAGTACTACTAACCAGACTATTTTCAGGTCTGGCTGTGGTTTTCCCTAGTCCTTTAAAGACAGATGACAGGTTTGTGTATGTTTGGAGTGTGCCTATGGGGGTGGTGGTGTGCACTAGAGTACACATGGTATGTTTGGAAATAGAAAAGTGCACATATATATGTAGGAACACTTCCTCACTTCCCTAAGAGGTGGAGTTATGTCATTAGGATCACCTCCCCAAATCTCCCTTAGGTAGGGAGGTGTCCTTAGTACACATCCAATGCATCACTTAGGGTGAGGGTTCCCACCTCATTCCCCTCTGAGAGGTCACACCAGGGTGAGGGTAACACACCCTTATGTAGAGGTACCTGACCATAGTGATGCATGAATGTGTGCTAAGGACAGTGGGGGGGGGGGGGGGGGGGGGGGGGGGTGAGATTCTAGTGAGGTGGTAATGGTTGCTGTACCTACTAATAGTAACCCAACACACCCACACATCCTGTCATACTGTGGACATGTGATGTGTGACAACTGATGTTTGATTAAGTGTGTACAAGGTTATTTGTAGGAATAATATAGGAATCTTGCTGTAGTACTGCCATGAGCTATACACAAAATTCCACTTTGTTGTTTACATATGAGATAATTCAAGCATGGGGCTATGTAGCTAGCCACCTTTTACATATCTGATTTGATACCTTCATTCAGGAGGCTGTATGAGGAGGCCATGACCAAGGGATATGTGGAAACTTCAGTGACCAAGTGTCTCATCCTTGGAGCTGCTGGAGTTGGCAAGACTCACCTCAAACACCTCCTTCTCAAGAAGGACCATCCAAAGCAACGTGTCAGTACAGGACTGGCTGACAACCCTGTTAGAGCCATCTCCTTCACACTGGCTGGTGTGGGTGGACAAGAGGAGGATGACTGGTTTGTGGTTGAAGATGACCAGGCACTGATGAGTGTTATTGGAGGAACCATCAAAGGTGGTGTATCCATGGCACCATCATTGGCTGATGTGGTGAGCACTCTCCCAAAGATGGCCATAGACCCTTCCAATGTAGCCAGTGATGGAGCTGTTGGTCCCACCCCTGCTGGTGTGAACATCACCAAGGACACCACCCAGCCTGAACAGAGCAGGACTGCAGATATAGAGGATGAGCTGGTTCATCACATCAACCAATCCTCAGGTAAGAGCAGCAGGCCTTGTTATTTGCTTGTATCAACCCTAAATCTCCCTCTTTAGACAACAGGAAGTGGTTTGGTGTGAAGTGGATCCAGTTCATTGACAGTGGTGGTCAGCTGCAATACCATGACATCCTTCCATTGTTCATTCAAGATCCCATGGTAACAATATTTGTACTGAAGCTGTCAGAAGAGCTATCACATCACCCCACCATTGAGTACTATGGAGCAGATGGCAAGCCTGTTGGTAAACCATATCGATCATCTCTCTCTCATAAACAGATCCTTCAACACTGTCTTGGAGCAATTCACTCACAGGATGCTCATCCTCTGATCATCGTCATGGGAACACATCGGGATACCAAAGATAGCTGTGCAGAAACCATCCAAGAGAAAAACCAACAACTCCAGGCATTACTGGATTTCGCTCCCTTTAAATTTAAAGTGCTCTTTTGCGGAGAAAGAATGAAAGAGCTGATATTTGCTGTGAATGGCCTTTCACCTGAAGATGTGGACAGACATGTTGCCCAGGTACTTAGGAATAGAATCGCGTCCATATCACCCCAGCAGTTAAAAAAGATGCCTTTAGCATGGTTTGGGCTGGAGGTTGTTCTCCAAAGGTCTTCCCATGATGGTGTCTTGAGTCTTGTAGAATGTCAGGCGTATGCTAAAAGGTTTTACGTTGAAGGAGATGCATTCTCTGCTGCCTTGCACCATCTTGTCAAACACAATGTGTTCTTATATTACCCAAAGGTTCTTCCCCAGACAGTGTTCTGTGACCCCCAGGTAATTCTCACCAAGGTGACTGAACTAGTGCAGTACCACCACAAGCTGAGGGATAATCCAGAGGAGGGTGTGGCAGCTGAGAGTGACCTGGTCATGTTCAGGGACCATGGCCTGTTGTCAGTGGAGCTACTGAGAAAGTTTCCAAAGCACTACAAAGATGGTCTGTTCACTCCACAAGATCTAGTGAAGTTAGGTGCCATAGCTATGATCAGAGATGGTGAGTACTTGATGCCTGCTCTGCTACCCCACCTGGACTCCACCCAAGTGTCCAAGTACCTTGAAAGAGGTGCCTCCCTGATGATTAGGTTCCCCCATGGCTATATTCCTAGTGGTCTGTTTTGTTGTCTTGTGGCCCTTCTACTTTCATCGTCTTGGAAGGTGTGCATGGATAGGGGCAAGCCGTTCTGTCTGTATCGCAACTGCATCAAATTAGTACATAAGGATTCTACAGAAATTGTGACCCTTGTTGACATGTTCTCCTATATAGAAGTGCATGTTGATGAGGCTTCAAGTGAGGTGTGTAGGGAGATAAGAGGTTTTGTCCACAGTGGTATCAAGAGTGCCTGTAGTGTGCTCGAGTACCATAATGTCCAGTTCGAAGATGCCTTCATGTGTGCAGGAGCCCGTTGTACCTCAGACCCTCCTCATGTAGCTGTAGTGGTGTGTTCAAGGTCAGCATACAAGTGGAAGTGTACTATTTTAGAAGTCCAGAATGGAGTCCTGAGTAAGGACCAGCTGATGTGGCTGGGTGGTGTTACAGAACAATGTCCCAGTACAACAGGTGGGTGATGTGTGTGGTAGTACCATTTGACCACCATCTGTTCCATCTCTGTACAGTTCTTTTGACCCTGGACAGTGAACCATCATTACCACACCTCATGGACAGGGTAGCAGCTGTGATTCCCCACACTGTTGGCCTCTCACCAACAAGACTAGATGGTAAGATGGTTCCTTCCTTCCCTTGTCTCATTCCTATAGTGTGTCCAATACCCAATGTGGGTACATGGTTCTGTGTATGGTATCTAAACTTAGCTTAATTCTTCATCCTTCCCTCCATCAGCCACACCTTCCATCATGGAGCTGATGTCCATATCTGTTGGTCACCTGAACATGATCCAAAGTGTTGGTACCAGGTACCCCACCCTGGGGATATTCCTGCTGGAGGATGTTAATGGAGTGTTGGTGGATGCACTCACATTGGAGCACCAGCGTAATGCTGAAGAGATCACACGTGCCATCTTCCAGAGGTGGATTGGTGGTACTGGAAGGAAACCCACAACATGGAGGACACTAGTTAGTGTTCTTAGACAGAGGCAGTTGGCTACACAGGCTGATGCCATTGAACATTTCTTTCAGTAGGTAGCTATGTGTGTTTTGTGTGTGCATTTAATTGTACATGTGTTCTATTTGATGGAGATTTGGTTATGGCATCGAACTGTGTGGTACATTTAGACAATGAAGCCAGTGGGTTGTGTGGTCCAGACATGGCAGATCTAAATAGTAGAGGCCTTTTAGGCTGGGGGTGGGGCAGCCTCTTATGATGGTACAGGTACAGGCTGGGGGTGGGGCAGCCTCTTATGATGGTACAGGTGCAGGCTGGGGGTGGGACAGCCTCTTATGATGGTACAGGTGCAGGCTGGGGGTGGGGCAGCCTCTTATGATGGAACAGGTACAGGCTGGGGGTGGGGCAGCCTCTTATGATGGTACAGGTGCAGGCTGGGGGTGGGGCAGCCTCTTATGATGGTACATGTGCAGGCTGGGGGTGGGGCAGCCTCTTATGATGGTACATGTGCTGGCTGGGGGTGGGGCAGCCTCTTATGATGGTACGTGTGCTGGCTGGGGGTGGGGCAGCCTCTTATGATGGTACGTGTGCAGGCTGGGGGTGGGGCAGCCTCTTATGATGGTACGTGTGCAGGCTGGGGGTGGGGCAGCCTCTTATGATGGTACATGTGCTGGCTGGGGGTGGGGCAGCCTCTTATGATGGTACGTGTGCAGGCTGGGGGTGGGACAGCCTCTTATTATGGTACAGGTGCAGGCTGGGGGTGGGACAGCCTCTTACGATGGTACAGGTGCAGGCTGGGGGTGGGGCAGCCTCTTATGATGGCACCTGTACCATCATAAGAGGCTGTCCCACCCCCATCCTGCACCTGTACCATCATAAGAGGCTGCCCCACCCCCAGCCTGCACCTGTACCATCATAAGAGGCTGCCCCACCCCCAGCCTGCACCTGTACCATCATAAGAGGCTGCCCCACCCCCAGCCTGCACATGTACCATCATAAGAGGCTGCCCCACCCCCAGCCTGCACACGAGGCTGGGGGTGGGACAGCCTCTTATGATGGTACTGGTGCAGGCTGGGGGTGGGACAGCCTCTTACGATGGTACAGGTGCAGGCTGGGGGTGGGGCAGCCTCTTAGGATGGTACAGGTGCAGGCTGGGGGTGGGGCAGCCTCTTATGATGGTACATGTGCAGGCTGGGGGTGGGGCAGCCACTTATGATGGTACGTGTGCTGGCTGGGGGTGGGGCAGCCTCTTACGATGGTACAGGTGCAGGCTGGGGGTGGGGCAGCCTCTTACGATGGTACAGGTACAGGCTGGGGGTGGGGCAGCCTCTTACGATGGTACAGGTGCAGGCTGGGGGTGGGGTAGCCTCTTATGATGGTACATGTGCAGGCTGGGGGTGGGGCAGCCTCTTATGATGGTATGTGTGCAGGCTGGGGGTGGGGCAGCCTCTTATGATGGTGCAGGTGCAGGCTGGGGGTGGGGCAGCCTCTTATGATGGTACATGTGCAGGCTGGGGGTGGGGCAGCCTCTTATGATGGTACGTGGGCAGGCTGGGGGTGGGGCAGCCTCTTATGATGGTACAGGTGCAGGCTGGGGTACGTGTGGGTGGGGCAGCCTCTTATGATGGTACGTGTGCAGGCTGGGGGTGGGGCAGCCTCTTATGATGGTACGTGTGCAGGCTGGGGGTGGGGCAGCCTCTTATGATGGTACGTGTGCAGGCTGGGGGTGGGGCAGCCTCTTATGATGGTACGTGTGCAGGCTGGGGGTGGGGCAGCCTCTTATGATGGTACGTGTGCAGGCTGGGGGTGGGGCAGCCTCTTATGATGGTACGTGTGCAGGCTGGGGGTGGGGCAGCCTCTTATGATGGTACGTGTGCAGGCTGGGGGTGGGGCAGCCTCTTATGATGGTACGTGTGCAGGCTGGGGGTGGGGCAGCCTCTTATGATGGTACGTGTGCAGGCTGGGGGTGGGGCAGCCTCTTATGATGGTACGTGTGCAGGCTGGGGGTGGGGCAGCCTCTTATGATGGTACAGGTGCAGGCTGGGGGTGGGGCAGCCTCTTATGATGGTAGGTGTGCAGGCTGGGGGTGGGGTAGCCTCTTATGATGGTACATGTGCAGGCTGGGGGTGGGGCAGCCTCTTATGATGGTACATGTGCAGGCTGGGGGTGGGGCAGCCTCTTATGATGGTACGTGTGCAGGCTGGGGGTGGGGCAGCCTCTTATGATGGTACAGGTGCAGGCTGGGGGTGGGGCAGCCTCTTATGATGGTAGGTGTGCAGGCTGGGGGTGGGGTAGCCTCTTATGATGGTACATGTGCAGGCTGGGGGTGGGGCAGCCTCTTATGATGGTATGTGTGCAGGCTGGGGGTGGGGCAGCCTCTTATGATGGTGCAGGTGCAGGCTGGGGGTGGGGCAGCCTCTTATGATGGTACAGGTGCAGGCTGGGGGTGGGGCAGCCTCTTATGATGGTACATGTGCAGGCTGGGGGTGGGGCAGCCTCTTATGATGGTACATGTGCAGGCTGGAGGTGGGGCAGCCTCATATGATGGTACATGTGCAGGCTGGGGGTGGGGCAGCCTCTTATGATGGTACGTGTGCAGGCTGGGGGTGGGGCAGCCTCTTATGATGGTACAGGTGCAGGCTGGGGTACGTGTGGGTGGGGCAGCATCTTATGATGGTACGTGTGCAGGCTGGGGGTGGGGCAGCCTCTTATGATGGTACGTGTGCAGGCTGGGGGTGGGGCAGCCTCTTATGATGGTACGTGTGCAGGCTGGGGGTGGGGCAGCCTCTTATGATGGTACGTGTGCAGGCTGGGGGTGGGGCAGCCTCTTATGATGGTACGTGTGCAGGCTGGGGGTGGGGCAGCCTCTTATGATGGTACGTGTGCAGGCTGGGGGTGGGGCAGCCTCTTATGATGGTACGTGTGCAGGCTGGGGGTGGGGCAGCCTCTTATGATGGTACGTGTGCAGGCTGGGGGTGGGGCAGCCTCTTATGATGGTACGTGTGCAGGCTGGGGGTGGGGCAGCCTCTTATGATGGTACGTGTGCAGGCTGGGGGTGGGGCAGCCTCTTATGATGGTACGTGTGCAGGCTGGGGGTGGGGCAGCCTCTTATGATGGTACGTGTGCAGGCTGGGGGTGGGGCAGCCTCTTATGATGGTACAGGTGCAGGCTGGGGGTGGGGCAGCCTCTTACGATGGTGCTGGGGGTGGGGCAGTTGCCTGTTGCTTTTGAGTACACGTGGTATGTTAGCTTCTCATGTACCTTGCTAGCCTGACGGGTGCATGGTGATGTCATCACCTCCATTATAATATTTTTACATGTACTTCAAGAAAAGCGGCAACATGGTCTGAGTCTGTAGGATTGGTAAGGGGAAAGTCCATGGAGTTTCTTTTCCGTCGTATTATAACAACTATGGATATGTGTGTGTGCACCGATGCATGTAGTCAATTAAAGTATCTTGTTTTAGGGGAAGCATTCTATGGAGGCAGTAATGGTTGCTTTGAGAGCTGTACCTACTAGTAATTGTAACACATCATTCCATATAAGGTATGGTTTCTGCATCATGTGCACATCATAGCTGTTTCCAGCCCCTCCCCTCTCTCCCCCTCAAGGCCAAAAAATGGTGGTGGTTTAATATTTCTTCAAAGGCTCCAAGTAAGAGGCACAAGAATGCAGCAATGAGATGCAGTACACCATCCACTATATGTTCTATTGTTCCAGGCGCGTATCCAGAAATAGAAGGAGGGGGGTGCCGAACTGATAGCGCGCGAAGCGCGCGCGAATTTTTATGCAACCACGCCCACTCAACAGTATAGTTTAACAGAAATACAACGGCTCAATCGGCAAGAATATCTGCAATCGCCAAGGATGGCGCCGAGCGCATACACTAATAGGGTGCATGCATCTATATCCAGAACTGAACCGCCGAAGAGTGCATTAGCACACTAAATGATCCGCTGAGTATGTTGTGAATACCGATAAGCGCTCTGGCATTTGCCAGCAATGCAGCTTTAAAATACTGTGGGTACAATCTGCCGATGGAAGATCTGCAAACTTCTGAAACTGTATCCATGCCAAGGATAAATTTAGAGCCATTTATATTGTAAAAATGCATGTAATCAGCACCTGGTTTCAAGTGGTTGACAAAGTAGTAACTAAAATGCGCTTTTCAGCTGGAGGACGAGTCTGGACGACTAACAGTCAACGGAATCCAACTACGTATATACATGTCCCAACGAAAAAATGTCTCGTGTTTTAAACTTCGACACCATTTCAGGAAAGAGCTGGTACTAAAGGCAACAGGATTTTATAGAACGGCACGCATGCAGCTGCGTTCATTATTACGAAGATACGCTCGTTTAAACACGAGACATTTTTTTTTCGGTGGGGGCAGAGCCGTGGACTTTACGGTAATCTTGTATAGTGATGTTAATTATAGAAGTGAATTGAATTAAATTACCGCGCTAAAGCGTACGTATATGCCGGTGAAGGGAAATTATGAGCGTACTCACTATTTGATTATTTTAATTATATTCATTCTTGGGTCGGAGGGGGGTGCCTTAGCCCCCTGAGCCCCCCCCCCCCCCCCCCCCCCCCCCCCCCCCTAAATACGCCACTGTGTTCTACAAAGCAGACACTGTGTTGCCATGGTTTCTTCCTCACTGAGTGAGGAGGTACTTGCCCTGGGATGGTATAGGTCCATCACCTCTTTATAGGAGGCCCCTGCTATGTAGGCTGAATTATGTGTATGGTGTCATGCGTCATGTGTGCAAACATTAATATTTTAAAAAATAGTAGAAGGTTTTTAAAGACACTGTACAAACAGCAACCATTGTGTGTTACAAAATCATTTTACAATTTAAGACTTAATACATGTATAGTACAAGGTTCATAAAGACATCTTTACTGTGAAACAGTGTGTGAAATGAACCAATCAGTTTAGGGTGAACTTTTATCAATCCTCCAACATTGGCTCTCTGAGGTCTGCAGCAATGAACATACGTTCATCAACAGCTATAATAACTGGTGTGTCTGCCATTTCCTGGTACCACACAGCTGTATTGGTATTAGGAGGGCAGCTGAGATGAAGCTTTTGAATGACTCTAGTACAAAATTCCATGTTCACGATCAGATACTGGTAAGCATGAAATACCACTGCCAGAGAGAAGACAAATAACACACTTGCTGTGCTCAATACTACAGGTATCAGAGTAGCAGCATTGCAGCTTTCATGATTTGTACTGGTGGTCATGGTGAAGGAATTGCAACTACCGGTACTGACATCTGCATGAATGTACAACATGGCAGCTGATAGAAATGTTACATTGATCATGTAAAAGGTCTCGGTAATAAGTAAAGCGCTGTTCTTGTAGACAGAGAGATGGTTGGCTATTACCGTGTAAAGAACAACGACTAACAAAATAGCCAAGAGGTTAATGGTGATGTGATTGCTTTGATTAGTGGCAAACACCAGGTAAAGCACAACACGTACCATCAGATGCACACCGGGCCAGTAACGGTACTGGTCCTTGAATGGAGCCTGGTGTGCATCTATAAATGGCTTCAACTTATTTACCCAACGAAATACTTTCCAGTGAGATTTAACCTGTAACCATGGTGATAACAACAAAAGAGAGGTATAAGGGAGAATAAATACAGCTGTTATGATCATTCCAGCTATAAAGAGGGCAATATGTTTTCCTTGGATATAAGGAATGTTGCCATCAGCCAGCCACACTCGTACTGTTGAGTTGATACACAAACTATTGCTTGTGTATAGCTGAGCGCTTGAAAAGATTGTGGTGACATTTTGGAAGCACTGTGTGTATGAAAGTAGGACTAGTGTTGCCAAAACAGGTATGGCATTGTGCTTACTGAGCCATGCTAGTGTGGATGACCACCTGCTCCCCAGGATAATGGCTCCCACCAAGACCAGGATGTACACAGGAAACAGGAGCTCCAGCCAGGTCTTGGCATATGTGCTCATGCCCTTATAGAAACATGTCTCAATTCCAAGGTCTAAGTTCAGCCAATCTATAAATACAATGAGAAAATTTGCCTTACTGTACTCTTCATCATTGTTAGTATTTATAAAGTCAAAGATTCCAGGTCTGATGATATTAGCATATAGGATGAGACCATTCAGAGTACCAACAGACACAGTAAAGTTGAGAAGGAACAGCAAAGCTACCAAGGCCACACCTGAGATAGTGATGAGGAGCAGGACCCAAAGATGTTGATCACATGGCTTGCAGTGAGTGCTGCCAAACATTGCACTCATGTCATCCTTACATCCACCGCACAAGACCCCACTGTGGTTATCGGCACACTGCTCATCTTGGTTAGTTAAACTAAAGGTTGTTTCTTCTTCTTTGCAGTAACCATAGGGACAGTGATAGTAAACTGCCAGAACTAGAGTTGAACTATTTCCGATCCATATTGTACCATTTCTGGAGATATTTAGTGTACTCAGGTCACACATTGGATTCAGGATTCCATTATATTCATTGTAAACATTGGGGCAAGTTATGTTGGCATCAGCACAGTTGAAAGGAGCACTTACAGCAGTGCTTGATGCTAGAGTACAGAAGAGAACCAAGGGGACAAACATCCTCTTCACGTTAACCACTTGGCTGCATAAAGCGGGGGAATAAATTATTGGCAATTATATTGCACCCAACGACCATGTGTGTGGATACATTTGATATATATTGCATTGTGGGCACATAAAGGTATAAATATCAGCTCACTTCAAGGCACGGCCAAATGCCCCAGTCAGGTATAGGACAAATGTGAAGGCTTCCAGATCAGAGACAAGGCAGCAACCTTATATAGAACTAGCTAAGGTATTTTAGCGTCAATAATTAATACCTACCTTCTTTGCGGAGTACCTTAAAATTAAATGCGCGCGGATTCAGGAGTTTACTTGCAGGTCGCGGGGGCTTCTATCTCTCGATCGATTCGGTCCTTTCGGATAGACCTTACCGCAAAGCACAGAAGTGCATCACAAGTCCAATCGCTATGTTCGTATCAGCAAATATTTTGCGTAGGAAGTTACAATAATGCGGCGGGCCTGCCAGCCAGGTGTCATCACCTCCCCAGACGGATTCTTGATTGATCTGCCCCTTCAATATCAAGATGCCGCCTTCCTCTGCTGAACATGGCTTCCAGCTTCCTGTCAGGGGGAGGAAAGTAGGCGAGGCTCACCTCTTTCAACTGGAGGGGAGGGGCTGGTGCCAGTGGTTGTAATGATGTCACAGGCCTGGGCCTGAATTGCTAAACTGCTGGAGGCTACCACATCTTAAGACCACACCCCTCTCACTATGACCACACCTCCATACCTGGTAGACATCTTAGATGTGCTCAGGGACATCTTAAGACCACACCCTCTGTCACTATGACCACACCTCCATACCTGGTAGACATCTTTTTGTGCCAACTAGATGTACTCAGGGACAGAGACCCCAAGAGGTTACAAACACATGCTTGTTTCCCATAGTGACCTTAATTTAACAGGAAGGCACACATGTTGCTCAAGGCAAAACCACAAAGATGATAGCTCCACTACCTGTGCCCATTGATGTAGGGGAGCATAGCTCCACTACCTGTGCCCATTGATGTAAGGGAGGATAGCCCCACTATCTGTGCCCATTGATGTAAGGGAGGATAGCCCCACTATCTGTGCCCATTGATGTAAGGGAGGATAGCCCCACTACCTGTGCCCATTGATGTAAGGGAGCATAGCTCCACTACCTGTGCCCATTGATGTAAGGGAGGATAGCTCCACTACCTGTGCCCATTGATGTAAGGGAGGATAGCTCCACTACCTGTGCCCATTGATGTAAGGGAGGATAGCCCCACTATCTGTGCCCATTGATGTAAGGGAGGATAGCCCCACTATCTGTGCCCATTGATGTAAGGGAGGATAGCCCCACTACCTGTGCCCATTGATGTAAGGGAGCATAGCTCCACTACCTGTGCCCATTGATGTAAGGGAGGATAGCTCCACTACCTGTGCCCATTGATGTAAGGGAGGATAGCTCCACTACCTGTGCCCATTGATGTAAGGGAGGATAGCCCCACTACCTGTGCCCATTGATGTAAGGGAGCATAGCTCCACTACCTGTGCCCATTGATGTAAGGGAGGATAGCTCCACTACCTGTGCCCATTGATGTAAGGGAGGATAGCTCCACTACCTGTGCCCATTGATGTAAGGGAGGATAGCTCCACTACCTGTGCCCATTGATGTAAGGGAGGATAGCTCCACTACCTGTGCCCATTGATGTAAGGGAGGATAGCTCACTACCTGTGCCCATTGATGTAAGGGAGGATAGCTCACTACCTGTGCCCATTGATGTAAGGGAGGATAGCTCCACTACCTGTGCCCATTGATGTAAGGGAGGATAGCTCCACTACCTGTGCCCATTGATGTAAGGGAGGATAGCTCCACTACCTGTGCCCATTGATGTAAGGGAGGATAGCTCCACTACCTGTGCCCATTGATGTAGGGGAGGATAGCTCACTATCTGTGCCCATTGATGTAAGGGAGGATAGCTCCACTACCTGTGCCCATTGATGTAGGGGAGGATAGCTCACTATCTGTGCCCATTGATGTAAGGGAGGATAGCTCACTACCTGTGCCCATTGATGTAAGGGAGGATAGCTCACTACCTGTGCCCATTGATGTAAGGGAGGATAGCTCACTACCTGTGCCCATTGATGTAAGGGAGGATAGCTCCACTACCTGTGCCCATTGATGTAAGGGAGGATAGCTCCACTACCTGTGCCCATTGATGTAAGGGAGGATAGCTCCACTACCTGTGCCCATTGATGTAAGGGAGGATAGCTCCACTACCTGTGCCCATTGATGTAGGGGAGGATAGCTCACTATCTGTGCCCATTGATGTAAGGGAGGATAGCTCCACTACCTGTGCCCATTGATGTAAGGGAGGATAGCTCACTACCTGTGCCCATCGATGTAAGGGAGGATAGCTCACTATCTGTGCCCATTGATGTAAGGGAGGATAGCTCCACTACCTGTGCCCATTGATGTAAGGGAGGATAGCTCACTACCTGTGCCCATTGATGTAAGGGAGGATAGCTCCACTACCTGTGCCCATTGATGTAAGGGGAGGATAGCTCCACTACCTGTGCCCATTGATGTAAGGGAGGATAGCTCCACTACCTGTGCCCATTGATGTAAGGGAGGATAGCTCCACTATCTGTGCCCATTGATGTAAGGGAGGATAGCTCCACTACCTGTGCCCATTGATGTAAGGGGAGGATAGCTCCACTACCTGTGCCCATTGATGTAAGGGAGGATAGCTTCACTACCTGTGCCCATTGATGTAAGGGAGGATAGCTCCACTACCTGTGCCCATTGATGTAAGGGAGGATAGCTCCACTACCTGTGCCCATTGATGTAAGGGAGGATAGCTCCACTACCTGTGCCCATTGATGTAAGGGAGGATAGCTCACTATCTGTGCCCATTGATGTAAGGGAGGATAGCTCACTACCTGTGCCCATTGATGTAAGGGAGGATAGCTCCACCACCTGTGCCCATTGATGTAAGGGAGGATAGCTCCACCACCTGTGCCCATTGATGTAAGGGAGGATAGCTCCACTACCTGTGCCCATTGATGTAAGGGAGGATAGCTCCACCACCTGTGCCCATTGATGTAAGGGAGGATAGCTCCACCACCTGTGCCCATTGATGTAAGGGAGGATAGCTCCACCACCTGTGCCCATTGATGTAAGGGAGGATAGCTCCACTACCTGTGCCCATTGATGTAAGGGAGGATAGCTCCACTACCTGTGCCCATTGATGTAAGGGAGCATAGCTCCACTACCTGTGCCCATTGATGTAAGGGAGGATAGCCCCACTACCTGTGCCCATTGATGTAAGGGAGGATAGCTTCACTATCTGTGCCCATTGATGTGAGGGAGGATAGCCCCACTATCTGTGCCCATTGATGTAAGGGAGGATAGCTCCACTACCTGTGCCCATTGATGTAAGGGAGGATAGCTCACTACCTGTGCCCATTGATGTAAGGGGAGGATAGCTCCACTACCTGTGCCCATTGATGTAAGGGAGGATAGCTCCACTACCTGTGCCCATTGATGTAAGGGAGGATAGCCCCACTACCTGTGCCCATTGATGTAAGGGAGGATAGCTCCACTAGACCACTACCTGTGCCCATTGATGTAAGGGAGGATAGCTCCACTAGACCACTACCTGTGCCCATTGATGTAAGGGAGGATAGCTCCACTACCTGTGCCCATTGATGTAAGGGAGGATAGCTCCACTACCTGTGCCCATTGATGTAAGGGAGGATAGCCCCACTACCTGTGCCCATTGATGTAAGGGAGGATAGCTCCACTAGACCACTACCTGTGCCCATTGATGTAAGGGAGGATAGCTCCACTAGACCACTACCTGTGCCCATTGATGTAAGGGAGGATAGCTCACTATCTGTGCCCATTGATGTAAGGGAGGATAGCTCCACTACCTGTGCCCATTGATGTAAGGGAGGATAGCTCCACTACCTGTGCCCATTGATGTAAGGGAGGATAGCTCCACTACCTGTGCCCATTGATGTAAGGGAGGATAGCTCCACTACCTGTGCCCATTGATGTAAGGGAGGATAGCCCCACTACCTGTGCCCATTGATGTAAGGGAGGATAGCCCCACTACCTGTGCCCATTGATGTAAGGGAGGATAGCCCCACTACCTGTGCCCATTGATGTAAGGGAGGATAGCTCCACTAGACCACTACCTGTGCCCATTGATGTAAGGGAGGATAGCTCCACTACCTGTGCCCATTGATGTGAGGGAGGATAGCTCCACTACCTGTGCCCATTGATGTAAGGGAGGATAGCTCCACTACCTGTGCCCATTGATGTAAGGGAGCATAGCTCCACTACCTGTGCCCATTGATGTAAGGGAGGATAGCTCCACTACCTGTGCCCATTGATGTAAGGGAGGATAGCTCCACTACCTGTGCCCATTGATGTAAGGGAGGATAGCTCACTACCTGTGCCCATTGATGTAAGGGAGGATAGCTCCACTACCTGTGCCCATTGATGTAAGGGAGGATAGCTCACTACCTGTGCCCATTGATGTAAGGGAGGATAGCTCACTACCTGTGCCCATTGATGTAAGGGAGGATAGCTCCACTACCTGTGCCCATTGATGTAAGGGAGGATAGCTCCACTACCTGTGCCCATTGATGTAAGGGAGGATAGCTCCACTACCTGTGCCCATTGATGTAAGGGAGGATAGCTCCACTAGACCACTATCTGTGCCCATTGATGTAAGGGAGGATAGCTCCACTACCTGTGTCCATTGATGTAAGGGAGGATAGCTCCACTAGACCACTACCTGTGCCCATTGATGTAAGGGAGGATAGCTCCACTACCTGTGTCCATTGATGTAAGGGAGGATAGCTCCACTAGACCACTATCTGTGCCCATTGATGTAAGGGAGGATAGCTCCACTACCTGTGCCCATTGATGTAAGGGAGGATAGCTCCACTACCTGTGCCCATTGATGTAAGGGAGGATAGCTCCACTAGACCACTACCTGTGCCCATTGATGTAAGGGAGGATAGCTCCACTACCTGTGTCCATTGATGTAAGGGAGGATAGCTCCACTAGACCACTACCTGTGCCCATTGATGTAAGGGAGGATAGCTCCACTACCTGTGTCCATTGATGTAAGGGAGGATAGCTCCACTAGACCACTATCTGTGTCCATTGATGTAAGGGAGGATAGCTCCACTACCTGTGTCCATTGATGTAAGGGAGGATAGCTCCACTAGACCACTACCTGTGCCCATTGATGTAAGGGAGGATAGCTCCACTACCTGTGTCCATTGATGTAAGGGAGGATAGCTCCACTAGACCACTATCTGTGCCCATTGATGTAAGGGAGGATAGCTCCACTACCTGTGTCCATTGATGTAAGGGAGGATAGCTCCACTACCTGTGTCCATTGATGTAAGGGAGGATAGCTCCACTAGACCACTACCTGTGCCCATTGATGTAAGGGAGGATAGCTCCACTACCTGTGCCCATTGATGTAAGGGAGGATAGCTCCACTACCTGTGCCCATTGTAGCTCCACTACCTGTGTCCATTGATGTAAGGGAGGATAGCTCCACTACCTGTGCCCATTGATGTAAGGGAGGATAGCTCCACTACCTGTGCCCATTGATGTAAGGGAGGATAGCTCCACTAGACCACTACCTGTGCCCATTGATGTAGGGGAGGATAGCTCCACTACCTGTGCCCATTGATGTAAGGGAGGATAGCCCCACTACCTGTGCCCATTGATGTAAGGGAGGATAGCTCACTACCTGTGCCCATTGATGTAAGGGAGGATAGCTCCACTACCTGTGCCCATTGATGTGAGGGAGGATAGCTCCACTACCTGTGCCCATTGATGTAAGGGAGGATAGCTCCACTACCTGTGCCCATTGATGTAAGGGGAGGATAGCTCCACTACCTGTGCCCATTGATGTAAGGGGGGATAGCTCCACTACCTGTGCCCATTGATGTAAGGGAGGATAGCCCCACTACCTGTGCCCATTGATGTAAGGGAGGATAGCTCCACTAGACCACTACCTGTGCCCATTGATGTAAGGGAGGATAGCTCCACTACCTGTGCCCATTGATGTAAGGGAGGATAGCTCCACTACCTGTGCCCATTGATGTAAGGGAGGATAGCTCCACTACCTGTGTCCATTGATGTAAGGGAGGATAGCTCCACTAGACCACTACCTGTGCCCATTGATGTAAGGGAGGATAGCTCCACCACCTGTGCCCATTGATGTAGGGGAGGATAGCTCCACTACCTGTGCCCATTGATGTAAGGGAGGATAGCTCCACTACCTGTGCCCATTGATGTGAGGGAGGATAGCTCCACTACCTGTGCCCATTGATGTAAGGGAGGATAGCTCCACTACCTGTGCCCATTGATGTAAGGGGAGGATAGCTCCACTACCTGTGCCCATTGATGTGAGGGAGGATAGCTCCACTACCTGTGCCCATTGATGTAAGGGAGGATAGCTCCACTACCTGTGCCCATTGATGTGAGGGAGGATAGCTCCACTACCTGTGCCCATTGATGTAAGGGAGGATAGCTCCACTACCTGTGCCCATTGATGTAAGGGAGGATAGCTCCACTACCTGTGCCCATTGATGTAAGGGAGGATAGCTCCACTACCTGTGCCCATTGATGTAAGGGAGGATAGCTCCACTATCTGTGCCCATTGATGTAAGGGAGGATAGCTCCACCACCTGTGCCCATTGATGTAGGGGAGGATAGCTCCACTACCTGTGCCCATTGATGTAAGGGAGGATAGCCCCACTACCTGTGCCCATTGATGTAAGGGAGGATAGCTCCACTAGACCACTACCTGTGCCCATTGATGTAAGGGAGGATAGCTCCACTACCTGTGCCCATTGATGTAAGGGAGGATAGCTCCACTACCTGTGCCCATTGATGTAAGGGAGGATAGCTCCACTACCTGTGTCCATTGATGTAAGGGAGAATAGCTCCACTAGACCACTACCTGTGCCCATTGATGTAAGGGAGGATAGCTCCACTACCTGTGCCCATTGATGTAAGGGAGGATAGCTCCACTATCTGTGCCCATTGATGTAAGGGAGGATAGCTCCACCACCTGTGCCCATTGATGTAGGGGAGGATAGCTCCACTACCTGTGCCCATTGATGTAAGGGAGGATAGCTCCACTACCTGTGCCCATTGATGTGAGGGAGGATAGCTCCACTACCTGTGCCCATTGATGTAAGGGAGGATGGCTCCACTACCTGTGCCCATTGATGTAAGGGGAGGATAGCTCCACTACCTGTGCCCATTGATGTAAGGGGAGGATAGCTCCACTACCTGTGCCCATTGATGTAAGGGGAGGATAGCTCCACTACCTGTGCCCATTGATGTAAGGGAGGATAGCTCCACTACCTGTGCCCATTGATGTAAGGGAGGATAGCTCCACTACCTGTGCCCATTGATGTAGGGGAGGATAGCTCCACTACCTGTGCCCATTGATGTAAGGGAGGATAGCCCCACTACCTGTGCCCATTGATGTAAGGGAGGATAGCTCCACTACCTGTGCCCATTGATGTAAGGGGAGGATAGCTCCACTACCTGTGCCCATTGATGTAAGGGAGGATAGCTCACTATCTGTGCCCATTGATGTAAGGGAGGATAGCTCCACTACCTGTGCCCATTGATGTAAGGGAGGATAGCTCCACTACCTGTGCCCATTGATGTAAGGGAGGATAGCTCCACTAGACCACTACCTGTGCCCATTGATGTAAGGGAGGATAGCCCCACTATCTGTGCCCATTGATGTAAGGGAGGATAGCCCCACTACCTGTGCCCATTGATGTAAGGGAGGATAGCTCCACTACCTGTGCCCATTGATGTAAGGGAGGATAGCCCCACTACCTGTGCCCATTGATGTAAGGGAGGATAGCTCCACTACCTGTGCCCATTGATGTAAGGGAGGATAGCTCCACTACCTGTGCCCATTGATGTAAGGGAGGATAGCTCCACTAGACCACTACCTGTGCCCATTGATGTAAGGGAGGATAGCCCCACTATCTGTGCCCATTGATGTAAGGGAGGATAGCCCCACTACCTGTGCCCATTGATGTAAGGGAGGATAGCTCCACTACCTGTGCCCATTGATGTAAGGGAGGATAGCTCCACTACCTGTGCCCATTGATGTAAGGGAGGATAGCTCCACTACCTGTGCCCATTGATGTAAGGGAGGATAGCTCCACTACCTGTGCCCATTGATGTAAGGGAGGATAGCTCCACTACCTGTGCCCATTGATGTAAGGGAGGATAGCTCCACTACCTGTGCCCATTGATGTAAGGGAGGATAGCTCCACTATCTGTGCCCATTGATGTAAGGGAGGATAGCTCCACTACCTGTGCCCATTGATGTAAGGGAGGATAGCTTCACTATCTGTGCCCATTGATGTAAGGGGAGGATAGCTCCACTACCTGTGTCCATTGATGTAAGGGAAGATAGCTCCACTACGTGTGCACATTCATTGCCGGATGTAAGGGAGAATAGCTCCATGTGGTTAGGTATGAATACCGATCACAGTGTGCTTGAAAACACAAGACAAAAGTACACTCAGATCATTGAACGTGCCAAGAACATATAGTAAGTATATTACACATTGGCACGTTCATTGATCTGAGTGTACTCTTGTCTTGTGTTTTCAAGCACACTGTGATCGGTATTCATACCTAACCACGTGTGGTTTACTGATGCCAGAGCAGTTACAGTTTTATGTGCCAATACATTGTATCCCCTCCTTCGCGAATCATTTCCTTCTCCACCTGTTTGCCCCAACACAGCTGGATGTAATGGACATACAGTTTGGCCATGATGGTAGACCTATTCTGTGCTGTACTCAGTGGTGGTCACCACTTATGAAAATGGCAAGCAATCTGGTAAGCATCTTTGGTGTGAATGGCCAATTGCATATACATCCTCACATCAAGGACAGACATTTAAGGTGATTAATCCTGATGGAGAACGCATACGTACCTTCAGTCAAGAGAAGATGCCTTTGAATCATGTGAGGATAGTTTCATGACAGGGGGGGGGGGGGGGGGGGGGGGGGGTGTACTATGCTTAGGTTGATCCTGATAAACCAATTTTGGTAGCTGGTAATCCAGAGCAGTTTAATGAAAAGCGTGTTAGGCATTAGAAAATGGCATTAAATATCATGATGCTCTGTTTGGAGCCTGGGTAAGGGCATATGTGGTCTGAGCATAATGTTTTGTTCCTTCACTACTAATACCTCCTCTCCTCCACTACTACTTCTTTTATAGGGGTCCCCTCACCTTTCAAAATAACCTGGCTGAGAGACTGGGTGTTGCTCAGACACTTAGCTGTTTAAAATATGTGATTTAATGATGATAGCTAGTGAGCAGATCAAACTATCTTATACTGTTGTGATGTGATGCTCTATATGTGCTTCTTTCTTTGTTTGCATGCAACATGTAAGTAGGAACCCGACGGGGGGAAAAAAAGGAGTAGAATAAGATATAAAAATTTAAAATTGGTGATGTAGGATTTGTAGACAGCAATTGAGTACAAAGTAAGGAAACAAGGAATTACGGATATTTTGCATTCATTATATTACATACCTACATTTAGCACAGAATTTCAGGCAGGTAGATTTGCTAAATAATGTAGGTCTGTAATATTTATGAATGCCGTAAATTCCTTGTTTCCTTTTTACTCGATCGCTGTCTACAAATCCTACATCACCAATTTTATTTATATATTATCTCTGCCAGTAATACCCATAGAACGGAATATATTCATTGAGTATGATGCATATTCATATCTCGGCGCCTCCTTTCATCTCTATATCACAAGGAAAGTGACTCAAAATGATATCCAGGCACTGGCAGGGTCCTAGCGCGCATGCGCTAGCCATTCATTACCCATACGCTTGGTAATCGCATACAACTGTTGTTTGTAAACCTTTCAGTACACCATCTCATTCTCAGCGTAAACTCTTCCTTGTCCCAGACTATTGTATATGTAGAGTTTCGTACGCCGACAGTCACGGACTTACTTACTACCCTTACTCCTTGGACCAAGTTCGGTCTTACCTCAACGATTGGTACGTGTAGGGTGGCCACCTCACGCCACTTGCCATCTTTAGCCGAAGCCACAATGATGACAACCTATACTTGTACTCTCATGGTGCGCACTCATTGGAACTATACTCTACATTTGGTTAACTTTGGTGATGAGTGTCCGGTATCGACCGCTCACGGACATGGCTTTTGTGCCAAGTGTAGGGTACATATATTTCCAATGAGTGCGCATTAATGTGTATGTAGGCGTGGTTACACGTGCCCACGCTAATTGATTGAAATTGGAATATAATTATAATCATAATTACAGTGACAATTAAAATTATTACAAATACAAGGTAGCGCTATGCAGCAGTGCCACTGATGGGAGAGGGAACGGCACTGTTGAAAATGGTGGGGCAGTAGGATATCGGCTGTTGGCCGCACAACACTTTTGGACCATTCAGTACATCAGCATAGCAGCATCCTCCATATTGCTCTAGAGCGGCGACGGCAGCGAGACACGAAGGAGTGCAATAGGTGGAGTTAGCGCAAGATAACCGGACATCAGTCCTTAACTCCGTGTCGTTTAAAAAAAGTGATGAACAATTCTGATTGTTAAACCTTCCGCAGTGTAAAGAGGCTTGATCAGCATAGACCGTTCCATCGCATGTAACTAATAAATCGTACAGCGACCGGCACTCCGGGACGATGCAGATCACGTGTACCTCTCGATCTGCTGCGTTCAATACCGCTGCACGACATGCCTCATTCAATGATGGAGTGAACGAGGCCACGTGGACATCCAGGTAGTAATTGAAGTATGCACATTCGCTACTCGGAGCTGCAACAACAGAGCCGTTATTAAGGATGGTAGAACATGGCGCTATGGGCTGTTGCCCGCACAGCACTTTGGGACCATTCAGCTCCATATTCTGATTGCATCCGCTGTTTTGCTCCAGAGCAGCGATGGCCACCACGCACGTAGGACTACAGTAGGTGGCATTACTGCATGCTGACTTAACAGCGGAGACCAAATCACTGTCGTTAAGGCTAACCGGTCCACAATAACTACTAAAAGACGCGGCTTGTAGTGGCGCACCGCATTGAACAAGCAAACTGTACAGTGATTGGCATTCCGCGATGCAGATCCAAGAAGTGGTGATGTTGTTGTAAGCCTCAACGCATTTTCTGCTGACGGATGGAACCAGAGAGGGAAGAAGTGAAGTATCGCTTGACAAAATATAATGCGTCAGGTACGCACACTCGCCGGTGGGAATATTCGCCGCATTACTTAATCCCATCGTAAGCAGTATAAATAGCAGACCAGCGGAAAGAGAAGACGTAGCCATGATTGTGACAACTGAACTGCTACAAAAGCAATAGAACTGCAGTGACTGTTTTATTAGTCCACAGCATAGCTGCGTGGATTATATACACATAGACCACATTGTTCCAATAATATCGCAGGAAGTGATTGATGTGATGCATCCTATAATTAGCATTCGTAAAGGTCATGAGGTCATGACTAACAGGTATGAAGGTTGCATATTAGCATTCAGATGCAGTGGTGAGAGCGTGTGATGGACGTGTCCTACTCTTAGTACAACAATCCCAGCATGCAAGGGGTGTGGAAAGGTGGGGTGTAGTTGAGGGGCATGCAAGGTGTGTGCAGTGTGAGGTCATGGCACCTAGTCACCTTTCTGTCTAGGTAAGGTTTCGATCCACATTGACAGAGCACTTTTTGTTCAAAGCTGAATAGATGATAGTTTTGAACTTCATGTTGTTGTCATAGCTACTCTCCAGATATCGGATTGGTTGGAATACCTGTTTGTCCACAGCAGGTAACAGCTGACCTCTGACAACAGCTGTGGTGAGCAAGCACACATGGTGGGTTTTGACAGGGAAGAGAGGATGGTGGCCTGGGGAGGAGGACAGCTTACCTTCTTGCTAAAAAGACGATGTCACCTTCCAAATATCATCGGTCACAAGACCCTGGAATGTGTAAGGCTTCAGGCCATCCAGTAGTACCCGAGCCACAGCAGTGCACAGAGCACCTCGTACCAGGTGGCCCATGTTTGGGTTGGTCAGGGGGAGGAGGGGGGGGGGGGGGGGGGGGGCTCCTAAAAGGCTATTGATAAGGTGATTGTGAATCACAAATTAATAAAACTAACTTACGGCATGTTTCATATATGGCATGAGACTAATTCCTTATACATGTATGTATGCTTCAATGATGACGAAGGTGCAGTGCGATAAAATATCTATACATATGGGACAGTGTCCAGCAAAATCGGGCTTGTGGGGTTATAATTTTATCACTATAAAAATTGTACGTTACACTTAACAGCACATCTTCGCAACGGTACAACCTTTTCCTTTCAAATTTCGTACACTTGTTCCCACACCATTTCTCTCTGTGGAAATCGATTTTTGTAATCTACGTATTTTCCGTGCAGCGGGTACAGCATTCGTTAACCTCGCGGGCTAGAAATCCACATTTCTCGAGGTGCGAGTGTTGAAAACGCGTCAAATTCGGAACATACATAGTGAAGTCCTGTAGCTATTGATTTGCTCAGATCGTTGATTTGTATATTATCCGTTACGGTAATATGGCAGTGCAAAGTTAGTGCATATTTCCCGCTCGAATCGCGCCACCAATGTATCCTAACGCGCTTCCCGTTCTTCCGAGCACATGAATATGCAATTTATATCTGGCTCCGCCTATTCTCCGCCCCAAAGACCCTTTACCACTTTTGCTTGCTGGAAATTAAAGTGGAAACAATCTCGTTACGGCTGGCATTGACTTTACAACTAGCGATTAGCGAAGTAAAGTTAACAAGTAATCGAGGCGATCGTGCAATGCACGTGGACTCTCGTGCCAACTTGGTACGTACGCACTCATAGCCACATTATAATACATCGCAGACAGCAGGAGGGTGGTGATTGATTCATTTAGGAAAAGGCTTTCCGGGGACAAGTACGATTGCTAAGCCTTACTGTATACTACATGTACTATAAGTCTTGCTGCCTTCTTTGCACAACGTTAGCAACACAAACTAGTGCTATGGTGCAGTGCCAGTTATAAGAAGTGCTGTTACTGTGCTTGTAAAGTAGTGCTATGGTGTTGTGCTTGTGAAGTAGTGCCATTGTGCAGTACCCGTTATGGTGCTGAAGTAGTGCCATGCATGGGTGAAGTAGTGCTATGGTGCTGATTGTGTAGTGCTATGGTGCTGCATTTATGAAGCAGAGTGCCTCTGTGTGACGTAGTGCTATGGTGCAGTACTAGTGAAGTAGTGCCATCGTTCTGTGCTTGTGAAGTAGTGCTATGGTGCTGATTGCATATTGATATGGTGCAGTGCTTGTGACATAGTGCTATGGTGCAGTAGTGCTATGGTGCAGTGCTTGTGACGTAGTGCTATGGTGCAGTGCTTGTGATGTAGTGCTATGGTGCAATGCTTGTGACGTGCTATGGTGCAGTGCTTGTGACGTAGTGCTATGGTGCAGTGCTTGTGCAAGGAAGCAAGGGCCATGGGGGCCATTACCCCCATTTTATTGTCACAGGGGGGCATTGCCCCCCCCCCCCCCCCCCCCCCCCTCACCTTTATTCAGTACGATCTATACACCATCCTAAAATTTATGTCAGGTCCTCAGCCTATAGACATGCACATTTATTTGTACCCCCCACCTTTAAATACCTTACTACACACCTGATGGTGGCACCGTGCTTCTGAAGTAGTGCTATGCTTGCTGTGGTGCTTATTGTGTAGTGCTATGGTGCTGCGTTTATCAAGTAGTGATATTGTGCAGTGCTAAGCAATGCTATGGTGCTGTGTTTGTGAAGCATGTGAAGTAGTGCTATGGTGTTGTGCATGTGAAGTAGTGCCATCCCTGTTATGGTGCTGAAGTAATGCCATGGGTGAATTATGTGTGCTGATTGTGTAGTGCTAAGGTGCTGATTGTGTAGTGCTAAGGTGCTGATTGTGTAGTGCTATGGTGCTGATTGTGTAGTGCCATGGTGCTGATTGTGTAGTGCTATGGTGCTGATTGTGTAGTGCCATGGTGCTGATTGTGTAGTGCTATGGTGCTGATTGTGTAGTGCTATGGTGCTGATTGTGTAGTGCTATGGTGCTGATTGTGTAGTGCTATGGTGCTGATTGTGTAGTGCTATGGTGCTGATTGTGTAGTGCTATGGTGCTGATTGTGTAGTGCCATGGTGCTGATTGTGTAGTGCTATGGTGCTGATTGTGTAGTGCTATGGTGCTGATTGTGTAGTGCTATGGTGCTGATTGTGTAGTGCCATGGTGCTGATTGTGTAGTGCTATGGTGCTGATTGTGTAGTGCTGTGATGCTAATAGTGTAATGCTATGGTTCTGCATTTATGAAGTAGGGCTATGGTGCAGTGTTTGTGACGTAGTGCTATGGGTTAGCCATCCTAAAAGTTCTAATATAGATCAGATCTCTCCCCCCTCCCCCCTCAGCCTATAGACATGCTCATTTATATGCACCCCTCACCTTCCTACACGCCTGATGGTGCTGTCCTTCTGAAGTAGTGCTATGGTGCAGTGACTGTGAAGGAGTGCTTGGTACAGTGGCTGTGATGTAGTGCTATGGTGCAAGGGCCATGGGGGCCATTGCCTCCATTTTATTGTTGTAGAGGGGCATTGCCCCCCCCCCCCCTCCCCCCTCACCTTTATTCTGTATGATGTTTAAAAGTATAAATGGAGGGGGGAGGGGGGGGGGGGGGAAGTGCTATACACCATCCTAAGTCAGGTCCTCAACCTATAGACACACTTATTTATTTGTACCCCCACCTTTAAATACCTTCCTACACACCTGATGGTGGCACTGTGCTTCTGAAGTAGTACCATGGTGCTATGCTTGTGAAGTGGTGCTGTGGTGCTTATTGTGTAGTGCTATGGGCTGTGTTTATCAAGTAGTGTTTTTGTGCAATGCTATGGTGCTGTGTTTGTGAAGCATGTGAAGTAGTGCTATAATGTTGTGCATGTGAAGTAGTGCCATCCCTGTTTAGTGCTGAAGTAGTGCTATGGTGCTGATTTTGTAGTGCTATGGTGCGATTGTGTAGTGCTATGGTGCTGATTGTGTAGTGCTATGGTGCTGATTGTGTAGTGCTATGGTGCTGATTGTGTAGTGCTATGGTGCTGATTGTGTAGTGCTATGGTGCTGATTGTATACTGCTATGGTGCTAATAGTGTAATGCTATGGTGCTGAATTTATGAAGTAGAGCTATGGTGCAATGCTTGTGAAGCAGTGCTTGTGAAGTTGTGCTATGGTGTTGTGCCTGTGAAGTAGTGCTATTGTGCAGCGCCTGTTAAGAAGTGCTAGTATAGTGCTGTGCTTGTGAAATAGTGCTTTTTATGGTGGGCTACTACAGATCAAAGACAACTTGTTACCCATTTTGTTTCAGGAGTATTGGTAATTGCTATAGGAAGGTTAGCCCTTAATCCTCATTTAATGCTGTCTGAATGCTCCCTCATGCTTGGTAGCTACGTGCGCTCTGATCGTGATACCCATTGCACTTGACATAATTTACAGTTTGTCAGTCGGGTGTGCGTAAGGGTGCTGACCCCCTACCCTGAGCCTGACTGGAACCAAGGGAAACGCTGGTCCCCATTAGGTCAGCCCCACCCCTTGATGCTGGTCAAGGTAAGGTGGTTAGGTCAGGGTAGAAGCCCGAAGGGTGCCGCCTACCATTGATGTGCAAGTAAGAACACAGCAAACATGTGTACAAGTACAGTCAATGCACAGGTGGAGTGGTGGGTGGGTAAACAATGCAGCTGGCAGACTTGGCTTTGGACTGAGTGATTGCTGCCCACCCTACCATCCATTATATACATGTGTGACCTGGAACCATATCAACCGGTGTCAATATCTTTGGGGACAGTGTGTTAGATTGGATGAGGGGATTAGTTTAATGTAAGTGAGACTTATCCCAGACTTTAAGGCTTTAGGTTTGAATGGAGGAGAGGCTTTCCCAGGGGGTACAACCCTGTGGATTTTAGCATATTGCTCGCATACCCCCAAAACATTAAACCAAGTTTAGTACCTAAACCAACACTTGAAAAGACAACAGTTTGCACCACCCATCCTCATTTTAATTGGGAATGGGCTTGTGACTCATGTACACATCTGATGCTCCTTGAAATCTTACTTTTTGAAAGCGTACTACACCTTTAATTAATGTTCATGTATAGTTTACAGCCCCCTTTTAATGGGGTGCAATGCCCAAGCAATACACATGTAGCTTCCATGGCACAAGGTGCACCTTGAACTGATGCCATGCAGGCCAGGTCACCACTTAATGGCTGCATGGGAAATATGCTCAGATGGAAACAATAGATGGTCTTTAAGGCAAGCTATGACCACCTCGGCCATCATGCAGCTATAGTGACCACCTCAGTGTGGAGCTATGTCTCCTGACCACTCCAAAACTTGCCAAAGCTGTTATCCAACTGGTACATGGGAAAGGCAATGGCTCTAGACTTGCCCATCACTTCTCACCTCTTCATTTAACCCCCTAGCACTATTGGAAGTGAGGGTACCCAGGTCAATACATACTGCCAATAACACCTTGTGCTCTGATCTGGGGTGTGTTTGTGTGAAGCCTAAGATACGGAGGCACCAGCTATAAGCTTGCCTCACCTCTTGCCACCACCTCTAAATTCCAAAAGCTATCCTTACCCGGACTGCCAACCCTGATGTACATTAGTGATTGCTTTGATTGCTTGTGTGTGTTCTACATCTGTGATTGTGTGTGTATATGTGCCTGCATATGTGTGTGTGTGTCTGTACGTGTGTGTGTTTGCAAATTCTAAGTGGTGCCCCTCATACATGGCCCCTATTTCATCTAGGGAGCTGAGCAACATACTCTGAATATTTGTATAGTAGCTCATATAGTACAAGAGCAGTGTTGAGATTTTTTTTTTTAAGTCCAGGCTTCACAGGGGTAGAAGCTTTGGAAGCCTTGCATATGTTAGCAGTGAATATTATTGCTAACCTATCACTACAGATTATGGCAGGTCTGGGCCACTGGAAAGTTTACATAGACTGTGTTCACAACCAACAAGCTTGTTATTTCTTATAGTGCAGTGCTTGTAAGGTAGTGCTATGATGCAGTGTTTGTGAAGTTGTGCTATGGTGCTGTGCTTGTGAAGTGCTTTTTCACAGGCACAGCACCATAGCACTACTTCACAAGCACTGCACCATAGCACTGCTTCACAGGCACTGCAACAATAGCACTGCAAAATAGCACTTCTTGATAAAACAGCACCATAGAAAGCACCATAGCACTACTTCATAAGCATAGCACCAAGGCACTAACAGGTGCGAAGGAAGGTATATAAAGTTGGGGGGTGCAAAAAAAGAGCTCACACAGTACAAGATCAGTCCTTCACAGAAGCAGCTTTGGAAGCCTCGCATATGGTGGCAGTGAATATTATTGTTAACCTATCACTACAGATTATGGCAGGACTGGGCCACTGGAAAGTTTACATAGACTGAATGGTAATAGTGTTCACATACCAGCTGAATGGTAAGTGTTCACGTTCAAATACAAATACATGTACACCAACAAATTTCCCAGCTTGAACATGTATGTTATTTAAAAAAGCACTTCACAAGCACCATAGCACTACTTCACAGGCACAGCACCATAGCACAGCATCACAGGGACTGCACCATAGCACTATTTCACACTGTGGAGGGGGGTCCCAATGGCCCCCATACTTCCTTTGCCACTGACCATAGCACTATGTCATAAATGCAGCACCATAGCACTACACAATCAGCACCATAGCATTACTTCACAGGCACAGCACCATAGCACTACTTCAACACCATAGCATTACACTTTTAGCACCATAGCACTACCTCACAAGCACTGCATCATACCACTACACAATGGCACCATAGCACTACACAATCAGCACCATATCAGCACCATAGTACTGCACAATCAGCACCATAGCACCACTACACTGTACTTCACAAGCATAGCACATACCATGGCACCATAGCACTACACAATCAGCACACATAGCATTACACAATCAGCACCATAGCACTACACAATCAGCACCCTTGTACTACACAATCAGCACACATACTTCACCCATGGCATTACTTCAGCACCATAACAGGGATGGCACTACTTCACATGCACAACACCATAGCACTACTTCACATGCACAACACCATAGCACTACTTCACATGCTTCACAAACACAGCACCATAGCATTGCTTAGCACTGCACAATATCACTACTTGATAAGTGCAGCACCATAGCATTGCTTAGCACTGCACAATATCACTACTTGATAAGTGCAGCACCATAGCACTACACAATAAGCACCACAGCACTACTTCACTAGTATAGCACCAAGGCACTACTTCAGAAGGACAGCACCATCAGGCGTGTAGGAAGGTGGGGGGTGCAAATAAATGAGCATGTCTATAGGCTGAGGGGAGAGGGGGAGGGGGGAAGAGATCTGACCTACGTTTAGGATGGTGTGTGGCACACCCCTCCCCCCACCATTTATACTCTTATACATGGTACTGTGGAGGGGGTGGGGGGGGGGGGCTATGGTCCCAATGGCCCCCATACTTCTTATGCCATTGACCATAGCACTACTTCACAAACACTTAACCATAGCATGCCATAAATGCAGCACCATAGCACTACATAATCAGCACCATAGCAGTATACAATCGGCACCATAGCACTACACAATTAGCACCATGGCACTACACAATTGGCACCATAGCACTACACAATCAGCACTATAGCACTACACAATCAGCACCATAGCACTACACAATCAGCACCATAGCACTACACAATCAGCACCATAGCACTACACAATCAGCACCTTAGCACATAACATGGCACCATAGCACTACACAATCAACACAATAGCACTACACAATCAGCACCATAGCACTACACAATCAGCACCATAGCACTACTTCACCCATGGCACTACTTCACCCATGGCACTACTTCAGCACTAAACAGGGATGGCACTAATTCACATGCTTCACAAACACAGCACCATAGCACTACACAATAAGCACCACAGCACTATAGCACTACTTCAGAAGCACAGTGCCACCATCAGGTGTGTAGTAAGGTATTTAAAGGTGGGGGTACAAATAAATAAGCATGTCTATAGGTTGAGGACCTGACTCAGAAATTTTAGGATGGTGTATAGCACTTCCCCCCCCCCCCCTCCCCACTCCCCCCTCCATTTATACTTTTATACATCATACAGAATAAAGGTGAGGGGGGGAGGGGGGGCAATGGCCCCCTTATGACAATAAAATGGAGGCAATGGCTCCCATGGCCCTTGCTTCCTCGCACAAGCACTGCACCATAGCACTACTTCTGAACAAACACTGCACCATAGCACTACTTCACAAACCATAGCACTACTTCATAAATGTAACACCATAGCGCTACACAATAAACACCACAACACTACTTCACTAGTATAGCACCAAGGCACTACTTCAGAAGGACAGCACCATCAGGCGTGTAGGAAGGTGGGGGTGCAAATAAATGAGCATGTCTATAGGCCGAGGGGGGAGGGGGGAGAGATCGGATTTTTAGGACAGCGTGTAGCACCCCCCCCCCCCCCCCTCCATTTATATATGGTACTGGTGGAGGGGGTGGAGGGGGGCTATGGCCCCAATGGTACTCGTACGTCCTATGCCACTGACCCATACCATTACATGTACTTCACAAACACTGCACCATAGCACTACTTCATAAATGCAGCATCATAGCAGTATACAATCAGCACCATAGCACTATACAATCAGCACCATAGCACTACACAATCAACACCCTAGCACTACATGTACACTGTACTTCACAAGCATAGCACATACCATGGCACCATAGCACCACAAAATCAGCACACATAATTCACCCATGGCATTACTTCGGCACCATAACAGGGATGGCACTACTTCACATGCACAACACCATAGCACTACTTCACATGCTTCACAAACACAGCACCATAGCATTGCTTAGCACTGCACAATATCACTACTTGATAAACGCAGCACCATAGCACTACACAATAAGCACCACAGCAAGCATAGCACTACTTCAGAAGCACGGTGCCACCATCAGGTGTGTAGTAAGGTATTTAAAGGTGGGGGGTACAAATAAATGTGCATGTCTATAGGCTGAGGACCTGACATAAATTTTAGGATGGTGTATAGATCGTACTGAATAAAGGTGGGGGGGGGGGGGGGGGGCAATGCCCCCCTGTGACAATAAAATGGGGGTAATGGCCCCCATGGCCCTTGCTTCCTTGCACAAGCACTGCACCATAGCACTACGTCACAAGCACTGCACCATAGCACGTCACAAGCATTGCACCATAGCACTACATCACAAGCACTGCACCATAGCACTACGTCACAAGCACTGCACCATAGCACTACTGCACCATAGCACTATGTCACAAGCACTGCACCATATCAATATGCAATCAGCACCATAGCACTACTTCACAAGCACAGAACGATGGCACTACTTCACTAGTACTGCACCATAGCACTACGTCACACAGAGGCACTCTGCTTCATAAATGCAGCACCATAGCACTACACAATCAGCACCATAGCACTACTTCACCCATGCATGGCACTACTTCAGCACCATAACGGGTACTGCACAATGGCACTACTTCACAAGCACAACACCATAGCACTACTTTACAAGCACAGTAACAGCACTTCTTATAACTGGCACTGCACCATAGCACTAGTTTGTGTTGCTAACGTTGTGCAAAGAAGGCAGCAAGACTTATAGTACATGTAGTATACAGTAAGGCTTAGCAATCGTACTTGTCCCCGGAAAGCCTTTTCCTAAATGAATCAATCACCACCCTCCTGCTGTCTGCGATGTATTATAATGTGGCTATGAGTGCGTACGTACCAAGTTGGCACGAGAGTCCACGTGCATTGCACGATCGCCTCGATTACTTGTTAACTTTACTTCGCTAATCGCTAGTTGTAAAGTCAAAGCCAGCCGTAACGAGATTGTTTCCACTTTAATTTCCAGCAAGCAAAAGTGGTAAAGGGTCTTTGGGGCGGAGAATAGGCGGAGCCAGATATAAATTGCATATTCATGTGCTCGGAAGAACGGGAAGCGCGTTAGGATACATTGGTGGCGCGATTCGAGCGGGAAATATGCACTAACTTTGCACTGCCATATTACCGTAACGGATAATATACAAATCAACGATCTGAGCAAATCAATAGCTACAGGACTTCACTATGTATGTTCCGAATTTGACGCGTTTTCAACACTCGCACCTCGAGAAATGTGGATTTCTAGCCCGCGAGGTTAACGAATGCTGTACCCACTGCACGGAAAATACGTAGATTACAAAAATCGATTTCCACAGAGAGAAATGGTGTGGGAACAAGTGTACGAAATTTGAAAGGAAAAGGTTGTACCGTTGCGAAGATGTGCTGTTAAGTGTAACGTACAATTTTTATAGTGATAAAATTATAACCCCACAAGCCCGATTTTGCTGGACACTGTCCCATATTATCTAAACTCACGAATCGTATCAGATCCGGAAGAATGAAAAACTTTTTGCAAGGTACGAGCGCGGGGACGAGTTAATACAGTAGGCTCATGCACAGAAATCTTCAAGAAGAAGAGCCCCGCCCCTCTGGATATAATCAGATTCCAGGCGCGGATCTACATAGGGCCAGGGGCGTACTCGACGCACGCCCCCCCCCCCCCCCCCCGGTTCGGCCTAATTGTACGGTCGAAAAAAAATTATAACGTGTCTGTCTCCAAGGCATAGGCGTCGGAACCGGGGGGGCAGAGGGGGCTATCGCCCCCCCTGCAACGATAAAGGGGGGGCGAACGTATCGTTCCGCCCCCCCATTATTGGCTCGAGTTAATTTTATTCACAATCCTAAGTATCGCTGCATGTGGTGCCAATTACGATCGTACGGTGGCCCGGTAGGTCGCGGCTGTCATGACGTGCACATACGCGATTTGCGGACGTGCACACATGCACATCTGGGATTTGCGGACTTGCACATACTCGATTTGCGGACGTGCACACATGCACATCTGGGATTTGCGGACTTGCACATACTCGATTGGCGGACTTGCACACATGCACATCTGGGATTTGCGGACTTGCACATACGCAATTTGCGGACGTGCACATATGCATATCTGGGATTTGCGGACTTGCACATACGCGATTTGCGGAAGTGCAATTGTTTCCACGTGGTTACAAGGTGTGTGTACCTTGTGTGTGCATGGTGTGTGTACCTTGTGTGTGCATGGTGTGTGTACCTTGTGTGTGCATGGTGTGTGTACCTTGTGTGTGCATGGTGTGTGTACCTTGTGTGTGTACCTTGTGTGTGCATGGTGTGTGTACCTTGCGTTTGCATGTAGACATCAGGACAGTAAGAATATTATTAAGGATGTGTGTTTGAGATACTATGGGAAATGTGACAGAGGAAGGGAGAATGGAGGAAAGGGATAAGAGCTGAATAAGCAGGCAAATTTTATAAATATGATGAATTTGTGCATCACCTGTTCAATGTAAAGCATTGGAATTTTTTTCATTTCAAGGATGCATAGAAGTGAAATTTGGAAGGGCACAATTGCTTCCAAGGGAAGTCAAAGTGATGCCAGCTGCAATCAAAAATGCCTGAACACAATAAAGAAATTAACTATATATGTAACATTGGAATGCATGTATTTATTTTTGTATGTGTAATTTTTGTTGTTTTGTACAAATGAACTTACAAGATTAATTACTTCCAGGATTCCTATCAAGATCTAGGTCCTAAATTTCTTTCATCTTTTAGGATTCCTTTACAGGAATTCATCTCAGGATCCTGAAAGAAAAACCTCCAAGATCCTAAAGGATTCCTAATAAGATCTTGGTCCCAATTTCTTGTATCTTATAAGATTCCTATATAGGAATAACTAAAAGGATCTTGTAAGAATCCTACAAGTTCCTTTAAGAGACCCTTCAAGATTCTGTTAAGAAACGTATAAGATTCTTATCAGATCTTATGGGATTCCTAATAAGATCTTGGTCCCAATTTCTTGCATATTCTTAACTCATTATAATTCTTATAAATTCTTACAGGATTTTTTGCTAGGGTACCGGGCCACCGTACGATCGAACATTGCTGACAGCTGCCAATTCCCGCTCGCGTAGGGTTAACTGCCATATTAATTGCTGATTGGATCGCGTATCGCAGTGATGAAGTATCAGCAAAGAATTAATATACTAACCCCCCTCCGCCACCACCAAAAAAATGGCTCGTGTTTGAACATAGATAGTTTAAACTATCTATGGTTTGAACGAGCGTATTGTCGTAATCCTGCAGCTGCGCGCCGTTCTTCAAAATCTTGTTAGAGCACCATTTCTTTCCAGAAATGTTGAAACAGGTAACGCGCTAACGTTAATGATTACGACGATACGCTCGTTTAAACATGAGCCATTTTTTTTTTTTGTGGGGGGCTTAGTATATATGTAAAATAAAGGCCTAGGCCTCTTGCGTGGCCGCCGCGTTTTTGTGTAGTTTTTGGAGTTTTTTAAACGCAAAAAGCGTTGGCTTCTGGGGCTCCGCCCCAGACCCCGATGGGGGAGCTCACAGCGCTCCCCCATACCCCCTAGCTGGGCGGGAGGGGTGCCCCCCTCCCGGACCCTCCCCGGGGCATCACCCTTAGCGCCCCCCCTACTATTATCTCCTTCCGACGCCACTGCAAGGTATTCAGGAGAAGCCACAAAAAGGTTCTAAACTGCAGGTGGCGGCTGGGGCTCCGCCCCACTGAGGATTTTGGCGAGGGTTTTTTGCAACACACCTATGGCCCAAATTTGTCCATAGATAGCACATGTAAGTAGAGGGATTGGAAATGGATTTAAATGGCTGTGTTTTTATCGATCAGTTAGATTTGTATACGTTGAATAATATCTTTTAATTAATACTTGAGCCACTTAAAAAATCATATTCAGATGACTTATATGTAAACCCTAGAACATTTTTTTTTTTATTTGCAGGTTTCTACGGATAATAGTTGACTTTGTACTGCGTGATTATTACTCATATACTACATGTATATCTGTAAATTGATAAGCCCCACAGCTACACGTTTTACCATTTACATAGGTATGTATCCCTTAGCCTCGTCCCCAGGCCCTGTTTCTATTAAAGTTACGGGGGTGGGGGGAAAAACCCCGTTTTTCACCCCCCCCCCCCCCCCCCCCGTAACTTTAATAAAACAGGGCCTGGGGACGAGGCTATGTATCCCCCGAATAATCGCACTGCCTTAGTTCCGCTACAGCTTCCGCTCTCAACATTTGCGTTTGGGATTCTATCTGTAGTGTGATGCTGTATTGTAGTGGTGCGGCCAGGACGAGTGGACAATAGCGAGCCGGTCCATGGTGCTGCGGGCGCAGCGCGGGCCGACCGGACATCTTATATGTTGTATGTTGGACGTTGAGAGCCAGATTGTACTCGTGGTTATTCGTGTAGTTGCGATTGTGCTGTTGCTGTGGTTGCTGTCGCGATCAGCGCAGGCCGAACTCGAGCGACGCGTGCCATCGGTTCACACGATACTACATATTGGCGACGAGGTAAACCACTAACGTCTCTCTCTTTTCATTCAGGCATGGCTCTTTACGGAGCGATCGGACAGTTCGACCGTGATAACGACGATTGGGACGCGTACTGTGAACGTTTTGACCTATACGCAACTGCAAATGGAATCGACTCAGCCGAGAAACGTCGCGCGGTGTTCCTAACTGTGTGCGGAGCGTCCACATACGAACTAATTCATAGCTTGGTCGCCCCTAACAAACCAAACGACAAAAGCCTTCAAGATTTAGTCAAAATAGTGAAAGAACATCTTTCTCCAAAACCATCAAGCATTGTTCAGCGCTTTCACTTCAATGCCCGCGTTCAAGGTGAAAATGAATCCGTGACACAGTACGTGGCAGAGCTAAGGCGGCTAGCTGAGTCCTGTGAATTCGACGCTTCATTGGAGAACATGTTGCGTGATCGGCTTGTCTGTGGCTTGCGTGACCCTAAAATGCAACGTCGTCTACTGGCTGAACGAGAACTGACCTTCAACAAAGCCCTGGAGATAGCGCGAGCAGCCGAACTGGCTGACAAAAGTGTAAAGGACTTGCAAAGTCAGGTGCATCCAGATTCGACAAATGTCTATGCCGTGGAAAGACGACAGGAGAAAAGCGGTTTCAGGCCGTGCTCACGTTGCGGGGGTAGACATCGTAGCTTCAACTGCCGCCACAGGACGACACTGTGTTACGCATGCGGGAAGCAGGGACACCTGGCCAAGGTCTGTCACAGTTCTAAGAAAGCTCCACGTGAGCGTTCGCGCTCACCAGTAGCGCAAAACAAGGACTCCCGAGAAAAAGTCGATGAACCGAAAGTGTATACCCTTTTTCACCTCAAGGAGAAGTTGGTTAAGCCGCTGACAGTAACAATCAATGTCAATGGAACCGCACTGACCATGGAGGTCGATACTGGGGCAGCAGTTTCAGTAATCAGCGAACTGAGCTACAAGAGCACATGGCCTGTGGAGAACAGACCACTGTTGAAGAAGACGAGTGTTCAGCTGCGAACATACTCGGGGGAGAAACTACCAGTCCTAGGCGAACTGTCGGTGGTCGTCCACTACAAGGGTCAAGAAGAGCGCTTGGGGCTGGTGGTTATAGCTGGAAAAGGGCCAACGCTGATGGGAAGAAACTGGCTGGAATGTTTGCACGTCCAATGGTTAGGAGGCTCCAGAATACACCATGTAACCACCACCTCTAATCAGAGCGGTCTAAAGGAGATGTTGGACCAGCATCAAACGCTTTTCAAGGACGAGTTAGGTCGGATAAAGGGAGTTAAGGCAACAATTCATGTGGACAAGCACGCAACACCAAGGTTCTTCAAACCCAGACCAGTGCCTTTTGCTTTACGCGAGAAAGTAGAAATGGAGCTAGCTAGATTGGAGAGAGCGGGAATAATCCAACCCGTGCAATTCTCTGAGTGGGGAGCTCCAATTGTGCCAGTTCTGAAGAAAGATGGCAGCATTCGTGTTTGCGGGGATTATAAACTCACAGTAAACAGAGTAAGCTCAGTGGAGGCATACCCCTTACCTCGCGTGGACGACCTCCTGGCGTCCACCACAAACGCCAAGATTTTCACCAAGCTGGACCTTTCCAATGCCTACTTGCAGCTAGAACTGGATGAAGACTCCCAGAAGCTGGTCACCATCTCGACCCACAAGGGCCTGTACAAATACAACCGCCTACCGTTCGGCGTATCGAGTGCACCCTCGATATTCCAGAGAACTATGGAAGGGATTGTGGCGGGTATCCCTAATGTCGTTGTTTACATCGACGACATACTGGTAGTGGGGTCATCAGAGGAGGACCACCTTCGGACATTGGACATCGTCCTCAAACAGTTGGAGGATGCTGGGTTGCGACTGAAGCTAGCCAAATGTGCATTCATGATGGATCGAGTGGAGTACCTCGGGCACCTGATCTCGGGAGATGGAATCCAACCCACGGAAGATAAGAAACGGGCAATTTTGGAAGCGCCAACCCCCCAGAACTTACAACAACTGAGATCGTTCCTGGGCCTACTCAACTATTACGGAAAGTTCCTTCCCAACCTGGCTAGCATCCTGTCCCCATTGTACAGCCTACAAAAGAAGAAGGCTCGATGGCACTGGGGGCGAGAGCAGGAGGAAGCATTTAGCAAAGCAAAACACCTTTTGACATCAGCTAAGGTACTGGTACCCTACGATCCTAACCGAAAGCTCATATTGTCATGCGACGCCTCCCCATATGGGATAGGAGCAGTCCTTTCACATCAGTTTGAGGACGGCTCAGAGCGTCCCATCGCATATGCCTCACGCACTCTGGCTCCAGCTGAAAAGAAATATTGCCAGCTGGAAAAGGAAGGGTTAGCCATCGTATATGGTGTAAAAAAATTCCACCAGTTTCTGTTGGGTCGCAACTTCACAGTGCTGTCAGACCACAAACCGTTACAGTATTTGTTTAGTGAAAATCGACCGGTACCTCCCCTGGCTTCCTCCAGAATCCAGAGATGGGCCCTTACATTGAGTGCGTACAGTTACACCATGGAATTCAAAGCAGGAAAGTTGCAGGCAAATGCAGATGCCCTTAGCAGGCTCCCCCTACAGAACTCAGAACGTGACGTCCCCATTCCAGGCGATACTGTCTTGCTGCTAGAAACGTTGGATCAGAGTGACAGTGTGGTCTCAGTCTCCTCCATTCGAAACTGGACAAATAAGGACCCGGTTCTCGCTCGAGTGAGAGACGCTGTCGAGAGCGGGAGCTGGAAAGGCATACCAGACAACCCCGACACCTCGCCGTATAAGACAAGAACCACGGAACTAAGCGTCCAAGACGACTGTCTTCTATGGGGCAACCGAGTCGTGATACCCGAGGCGGGAAGGAAGGAGGTGATGCGTATTTTGCACGATGGACATCCCGGAACATCCCGTATGAAGGCCTTGGCTAGGGGCATGGTGTGGTGGCCGCGGATGGACGCTGACTTGGAGAGTGTCGTACAGCAATGCCAACCATGCCAGGCAAACAGGAAGGCCCCACCAGCGGCACCCCTCCACCCATGGGAATGGCCCACGAAGCCCTGGTCTCGACTACACGTCGATTTTGCCGGACCCTTCCAAGGAAAAACGTTTATCATATTGGTGGATGCCCATTCAAAATGGCCAGAAGTTGCTACCATACCCTCCACCTCTTCCAAAAACGCCATCCAATTCCTGAGACGCACATTTGCCACGCATGGGCTACCGGAACTGTTAGTGTCAGATAATGGCAGTGCCTTCACGAGTAAGGAATTCCAAACATTCACCTCCCGAAATGGAATCAGGCACGTGAAATGTTCTGCCTATCAACAGTGCAGACACTCAAGGAGGCATTGAAGAAGACCACTGGAGACATGGAAACGCGCCTCGCTCGCTTTCTATTTCAATATAGAATAACCCCACACACAACCACAGGGTGTTCGCCCGCAGAGTTACTGTTAGGTCGCAAGCCCCGCACACACCTGGACCTGCTCCGCCCGGAAAGTTCAGGCAGCACCCCACCGTCGGCTAAGGCACCGCCCAAAGCCGTACAGACGAGAGTAGCCCAGTCTCAGCACCGCCAAAAGGAGGGCCATGACAGACGAGCTAAAGAACGCAACTTCACTGTGGGCCAGAGTGTTTACGTGAGAAACTTTTGTGGTCACCCGTTATGGCTTCCGGGATCTGTAATTAGCATCCCCGCCCCTCTGACCTATGTGGTGGATGTGGGTGGAGGAAAATCCCTCCGGCGGCATGTCGACCATGTACGCATACGACACAGTGAGCAACAGGTTCCAGCGAAGCGAACGGGCTCCAAAGTTGTGGCAAGCGCTGGGAAAGAAGGCGGAGCGAGTAAAAGCGGCGAGACATCCAGAAGGTCTGAACGATCGCAGGGCATTCCTCCAGTAGTAACACAAGCGGAGGAAGGCGGCTCGGCAGACACACACTCTGGTGAGACGGGCATCCCGGCAGCCCCAGGTGATGAGGCTGTGCACGCGGAAGAACGGGGAGACGCCCACAGTGTGGAGGACACACTCCCTGGTAGTGAGGAAGGCCGAGCGGGGTCAACCGAACCAAGCCACAGCGGCACCAACGCACCCTTAGCAAGCGCTCCGACACACGTTGCTCCTACGAGACGCTCAACCCGTAGGCGACAAGCGCCTGACTACTACGGGTGGAAGCACCGTCCAAGGAGGGAGGAGTGTAGTGGTGCGGCCAGGACGAGTGGACAATAGCGAGCCGGTCCATGGTGCTGCGGGCGCAGCGCGGGCCGACCGGACATCTTATATGTTGTATGTTGGACGTTGAGAGCCAGATTGTACTCGTGGTTATTCGTGTAGTTGCGATTGTGCTGTTGCTGTGGTTGCTGTCGCGATCAGCGCAGGCCGAACTCGAGCGACGCGTGCCATCGGTTCACACGATACTACATGTATACAATATCTGTGCACTGGATGTCTCAAAGAAACGTGGTTTTCATGCACGATATTTGAAGTTAAATACAGGGTCTTCACGAAAGAACGCAACGCTTTTTAATCACTATAACTTAGGATTGACTGCTTGATTTCTTTAACATACGTTGCAGAAGTTAGGCAAATACTTATTGTAAGCGGTTAAGTAATTATATCAAAGCCCTCATAAATCAAAATATTCAACGCCCTCTATATCAACATTATTCAAGATTACGGCTAGAGATAATTAATTTTAATAACTAACGCAAGATCTGAGTATGCAGTGGAACAGCACTGATTTCAAGTTACTGAGTTCAATAGTGAGTTATTAACATTAAAAACCGTAATTTACTTTAAAGTTATTACAATTGAAGTTGTTCACGGTTGTTTGCGGCTGGAAACTAGGTTTATAATTAGAATATTACGGTACCTGTCCAAATAATTGTGAAGAAACACCTCATTACAGACACCTTATGTTTCAGAGCTCATAACACCTCAGATCAGCAGCAAAAATATATATTTATCTGTAGCATATAATACAACGTTTCAACCTCTTTTATTTATAATGAACACGCATTTTTTAAATCGCACATGAAATTTATGCGCAAGCAGTGTTTACATCGCCACGCGGCACTTATTTTGGAAGGGCGTGTACAAGATCGGATATTGTGGACTTCCTGCACAACGGTTGGAGGTAAGACTAGGCTTTTCGTAAGTCAAAGGCATGCCAAAAAAAGAAGTGATGAACCACTTCTGTCGACGAATTTTCTGTCGCCCGAAAAGACCCATGTGTATTTTATGAATAATCGATGCGTGTTGTGGTCATTGCGTACATGAACATAGGTTACAAGAATGGACTACCACATTAAACAACTGCCGCTGCACTGCAGAGTATGTGGACAAAGGCTAATGACAAGGAAACATAAAAAGGAGATCCACGAATGCAAAGCATTTGCAGCTGATTTGCAAATTGCCTTTGCTATTAACACCAATACTGATAATGCTCAAGTGTACCCTGAACACTTCTGCCATTGCTGTTACCATACAATGCAGAGGATCATCAGTGCCAGGGTAGGAGGAGTGCACCACAGGTGTGCCCTGACACCATTTGTATGGGAAGCACATACCAATGAAGGGTGTAAGGTACATACTACATGTATATGCTTTTATGCAACATCATCAGTATAAATCATACCACAGGTGTGTGAGCATTTCAGTTTCAATGCAAAAGGTCCAGTTAGGAAGCATACAGTTGGCAGAGGTCGTCAACCTGGCCTCACATCGAACATGTTAATTGCCCATCTTTGGAAGATTGCCCCTCCTCCAATCTTCTCAAGTGCGCCATACCCACCACTGGCAGGCCAAAACAGTGCCACTGTCCTGAAGGAGTTGAAGTGTGTGGTGTGTTCAAACATTCTCAAACAGCCCCTTGAACTGCCATGCCGTCAGCTGGCCTGTACCAGCTGTGTTGTGGAGCGAGTAGCAGCATCAACCCCAGTGTGTCCTTGCTGCTTGGAGGATAGCTCCTTGGTACCCACAGAGATAAGACCAGCACCAAATGCTGTATTGCTCTTATTGAAGGATGTACTGGTACAATGTGTGGAGTGCCACAGGGATATGAAGGCTGGCTGTTACGATGGGCACGAGTGCACACAATATCTCACTGCTGGTGAGGAGAGAGAAGCAGCCGCACTGCTGAAGAGGGCCATCTCCACCAGCCCCGATCAAGCAGGCATAATACAACTGCCTACAGGAGGAACAGTTAAGTGTATTCAATCTCACTTACATTGTTATGACACACTACATGTAAACCATACCTTGTAGCCAATGACATTCATGCATGTGACCAAAGCCCGCCACCTGACCTCAGCTGCTTGCTCCAAGACTGTGAAGACGAGGCGTGCAGAGATGCACACAGCCAGAAGCATCGTCAGTGGAGGAGAGCCATCTGCCCTGATGGAGGAGGAGGTACTCACTCTGAGTGATGAAGAGAGGATGTCTCTATTGCAGAAGGCAGGCATCACAAACATTGCAATCGACTCTGTCCAAGTATTGGCCATAAAAGTCGGCATGGCTATTCCCTGGAACGGTTTGAGACAACTTAGACGGTAAAGCATTACACAAAAACTAAAAAAATAACCTACATATGCATTACTTGTCTAGGTGGCTGAAAGCGTCAGGAGTATCTCTAGCTGGGGAGCAGCGGATGCGCAACATTTGCAGGCAAATTGTGGGCGACAACTTAAAAGGAGAGATGGCTCTATTCTCATTTCCTCATCCTTCTGGTGGTGAAGAGCTTAGGGGAGCTCCTCTGGTTTATATTCCAGATCTGGTTCAGAAGGTTGTTGACCTCTTGGAAGAGAATGAAAGGTTAATTAGGAGGTCAAGGCATAAACCTTGCAAAATAATTTTAACCCTATGTAGGACAGGACGGCTTACCTGGCATGATGGGGTCATCCCTGCCAGTGAGGTGTGGTTAAAAATAGGAGGGGACAAAGGAGGCGGTTCGTTCAAGATGAACTTTCAGATTGTAAATGTTCCAGCGCCTAACTCAGTCCACAACACCTGCGTGTTTTGCTGCTTTGAAGCGGGCGACACTGTTACCAACCTCCACATAGCACTTGACCGCTATAAAGATCAAGTAGCACATCTGCAAGGAATGAAATGGAGGTAAGAACAGTTAATATCAAATGATTTTTAAAATGAACATTCAACCTACAGGCAATACACACTCAGGCTGTTCATGTGTGGAGACTACGAGTTCATTACTAGAATGTACGGGCTGTCAGGAGCAAGTGGTATGTGACTATTTGCATAGGTGCTAAACAAAGTGTACAAACATTGCACCTTTCTTATAGGATGCTACCCATGTTTGTATTGCTTGGCCCACCATCAGCACTTAGTAACACCTCTCTCAGTCAGAGGACCAGCTCCACCCAGAACATTTGAAACTATCAGTGCTGACCATCAGCACTACATTGCTTCAGGGGTTGGCAAGAAACAAGCACAACACTTCTATAACTGCATTTCAGAGCCTATTTTCAACATCCCCATTTCACAAGTAAGTATAAATGAATTTGCCAAAAACTGTTTTGTATGATCATGCACATGCACACACACACACGCTAGGTATGCCCACCTGGTCTTCACATCACTTTGGGCATCTTTACCAAGATTTATGGGTTGCTTGAAGACGAGTGTCATACCCTTGACCTTGAGCTGGCTCTGCACTCAAGAGACGATGCCCACTTCAGCTTCTCCAATTACAGCCATGAGCTGCAAAGGCTTCGGAAGCTACAAGCAGAGTTGGAGCAAGCCCAGGAGTCATATGATTTGTCGCAGCAAATGGCAACATATGTATCACTAGTTGTTGGGGAGAATGATCCAGTCACTGTGGATTTCTTCAAGCAATGTGAAGACAAGATGAAATCTCTCAAACAACTTGTAAGCCATGCATCACTATGAAAAAGGTGTTGTTATACACTACTGTATAACAGTGTGTATATAGACGTTATTGTGTATATGCATCTATAACGTCTCAATACGCAGTGTTATACACCGCTAATTGATGTTATACACTAGTGTATAACAGCCCTTTTTACACAGTGCATGCAGTATAAAATGTGTATTGACACACCAATCACACTAGGAAACAGATGTAGCCAACTGCACAGCCACAGTGAAGAAGGGATTTTCGATCAAAGACGGCCCCTTTGTTAAGGAGCTGGACTCTGCACTGCAGTCCATAGGAGTACATCGCCAGCAATATTTTGGAGGTGCCTTTGTGGGCAATCATGTACACAAGACTCTAAAGGTACTAAAAATCTAAGTTTAGAAGTAGTGATCATGCAACTTCTTCACTTTACAGCTATCTAATATACAGACACTGTGCAAGTCACTGGTTCAAACTGCACAAAACAGATTGCCCCATCGCGTTGTAGAGCTACAACAGCGTACCAACATTCTGGTCAATACATTTTGCATGTTTGCTAGCTGCCACAACATATATGACCAGAATTTCATTGATGAAGCACAAACCTTTGCTCTAGGTGAGTATCATTTTTTATGATTTCATTTGAACTCAAGACTATACAATTGATTTGTACAGAACAAGCCATTGAACAGTTTATGGTGTACTTCCGGAAGTCCTTCCCAGAGGCAACAGTCCCCATTAAGATGCATATCCTGGAGGATCATGCTACTACATGGGCTAATTCTACGCACGTTGGATTTGGCCTCCTAGGCGAACAGGGGGCTGAGTCCATCCATGCCAAGTTTACACGACTTGGCTTAGCCTACACAGCAGTTACTGACAAAGTAAAGCATTTGCACTGCATTGTCAAAGAACACTTAATAAGCATTTCCCCACAAGTTTTAGCTGCCGTCCCCCCTCCACAAAAGAAGAAAAAAAATATTTAATCCGCACTCACATACGTCTTCAAACTGTGCACATCATTTATTGAGGTGTCTTCGTCATCATCCGTTAGCTAGGTGTACGCATGGGCCATGCCATGCAGGCAGTTGACTGCTAGCTGCAGCTCCAAACCCTTCAGAGAACAGGAAAACATGATACAGGATATATAAACATAACTTTTTACCCTTCCATATGACCCTACCTTCTGCCCCAGGCAATAAGTACGCGCGAAATAACCATCAAAAATGGCGATTTTCAAGGCGTTTGAACACTACTTCAGAAAATTCGTCGACACACGCCTTTAGTAGAAACAAGTACAGCTATCTACATAGCATACATTTATCGTCGTTTTGTATCCAATCTATGTGCAGGAGAGGCACTATAGTCTTCAGAACGTATATAGGTCAGTACGCACTGAAATAAGTACCTCACTTCAAGACACAAAACTGACACCTTTTTGTGCGGTAAGACCACGTGATTTTATATGCCATACGAAGGTCAGAGGTGTTTCTTAACCACAGTATGGCTTATAGGTGTTTATTGTACAAGGTGTGCTTTGTGTATAGCGCATTCCAAAGGGCATTGGTTGTCCGGTTCGTTGCTATGGGACAGCAAATCCATTTCAAAATTTTGGGGCGGAGGGCCTAATTTCCACGCGTTCAATGAGAGTAGACAGCCGTGTGTTATGGGGTAACTAATTTTAATAACCATCACTAATTACTCCATGATTAAATGAAGTAAAAACCACTATTTGATTCTGTATTAGATCATGTAATGGTGAGTTACTATAACTCAAAGTTAGTTACAATTGTAGTGGCCCTTTAGCATATTCAAGTTTGATTTTTTGTTTTGAATATTAACTAGTAAAACGCCAATTAAATTTCATCACGGCTATTCTTTAAATTATAAAGCTTGTAATAGTTGTCGTACATTTCTGTGTCAAATTAATTAATTGCAAGGTATTTGATTTTATCTTTGGAACTGTAATTTAAAAAGATAATTGAATTTTAATAATGCGTTTGATATTTGCCTAATCATGGTTATTGTGTGTTCATAAAATGATTTAGATTGATAATCCTATTTAAAATTATGTTCATTCAAAAGCGTTGCATTCTTTCGTGAAGACCCTGTATTTTGTTCCATTTTTTATTCTATTTGCGAGTTTCTAGGGCTATATACTTCAAGCAGTGAACATTATCATTCAGCATGACACTTAGTCTCGTACCCAGACCCTAGTACGTCACAGCTGCGGATGGATTACATCACCGCTACGCTAGAACTAGGGTAAGTCGGTATCAGATGGAATGTTAATTGTTTGTACAAGAGTAGGCAACTAGACCGCAATAGTATATTCATATATTAATGTTTTAATGGTTATGGTGTCTTAGCAATGCTTCAGGGCTTAGAGATAACAACGGCGAAACGCAAACTAAAATAGAAAACCGAGGTGTTCTCTTTCGTAGATGGTAGATCGCGAACACGAAAGGCAGCTAGGCATAGCCCAACGTTTTTCCTTGGTCCATCATTTGAGATACTAACGGCTAAACGCAAACTGCAATAGACTAAGAAGATCGAGGTGTTCTCTTTCGAAGATGGTCGATCGCAAACACGAATCGAAGGGCAGCTAGGCATAGCACAACGTTTTCCCGTACCCCGTTGGCAAAATAACGAAACAGTCATGGCCTCGAACAAAGTTGTGAATAGCCTCTTTCTGTTTGTCCTTCGACGTACTCACTCTCAGTCATCCATCGCAAAACGTACAGCTGTATTAAAAGCATAATCCATTTTTTTATCCAAATCTATTACATGTACTACTTGTTGACTTAGCAACATTCCAGCGGGCTGCGGTCAATTAAAAAGTTCTGGAATTCCAGAACTTTTGTCACCGACTTTTTGCAGTCACTTTCCCAGACCCTAGTTCTAGCGTAGCGGTGATGTAATCCATCCGCAGCTGTGACGTACTAGGGTCTGGGTACGAGACTACATGACACTAGTGTATATCCTGCAGAATATACAACATCTGCATAAAATAAGTCACTTCAGCAGACCTGCAGCCTGCTGTTCGAATAATTTTGACTAGAAAAGCACGCATGCTAGTCGTATACGGTAGTATAAAGCACACGGTTGGACACAGCACGAGTAACGTGTCAAGCGTTTAGAACTTCGACTCGAATAATGTAACACTTAAGCATAGGACTTCGTTTTTAATTACCTTTGGAGCTCATCGGCTCTTTAGCAAGCCTACATGTAGGTTAACGCGCCTACGCGTAGGCTACGATCTATCATTAAATTTAATAACACGTGTGTCCGCCGCCAGGTTAATTTTCCTAATTTACCATCCGACGCCACGGAGAATGAAAAGCTCGTTTTTAAACGGCGTGTCGTCGAGAAACACTATACATGATCCACGAAGCACTTTTATGCACACGCAACTGGGGTATTGATAGTAATTATATTCAATCATCATGGTTCCTGTGGGGGGCCGGGTTTCAGGACCCCGCCCTTTATAATCTCTGATGACACCTCACTACCTCACCACGCCTCCTTCCTGCAATTACCTCATCACACACCTAACCCTAACCCTAAAATGTGGGTCTGGGTACGACTCATCACACACGCAGTATAATGTGGGTCTGGGTACGACTCATTGTCAATGGGAACACGACACACTTCTTAAACACAGTAGGTCCATGGGTAAGGCACACACACACATGCACACACAATGACCACACTATTATCACGAAGACTTTTCTAACAGCCGGACATAGTTTGCAGGCACGATACCAGTCTGGTCTCCTTTCATACAGATGTACCACTCTTGATTGATCTGCTCCTTCAATATCAAGATGTCTCCCTTCTGGAAGGGCAGCTCATCGACTTCTTCTGCAACATTGTTGAACATGGCTTCCACCTTCCTGATAGGGGGAGGGGCTAGATAAGGTCAAAGGTGACAGTGGGCGGGGCTCACCTCAGTGGTGGTACCTCTAGGGGAGGGGGAGGGGCTGATGGTTTTGATGATGTCATAGGCTTGGGGGACAACGCCCCTCCTGCATTGATGTCAAACTGCTGGAGGCTATAAAGGAATGTATGACACCTTCCCTTTTTCTTAAGACCACACCCCTCTCTCACTATGACCACACCTCCATACCTGGTAGACATCTTTTTGAGCCAACTGGATGTGCTCAGGGACAGAGACCCCAACAGGTTACTAACACTTGCTTGTTTCCCATAGCGACCTTTAGCACCAGCTGAGGCAGTATCACATGGTATTGTGGTACCTGAAGAATCCACATCTTCTTTGGGGGGCGTGGCACCGGATGTGGTGGGAGGGGCACCGAATGTGAGGGGAGGGGACTGAGGTTGCTCCCACACAGCATTAACAATATTGCCTGTGGTCTGACCAGTGGAAGCATTGGTCTTCAAGATCACATTGCCTCGCAAAGGCTCCTGTGTGTGTGTGTGTGTGTGTGTGTGTGTGTGTGTGTGTGTGTTTGTGTGTGTGTGTGTGTGTGTGTGTGTGTGTGTGTGTGTGTGTTCGTGTGTGTGTGTGTGTGTGTGTGTGTGCACACCATCTCTTAACCCATAGATTAAAGACCTTACGGAACGGGATTGGAAACGCTATATCCATTCCCATAGAGTGCAATTATTCGACATTGTTCCGCATGAATATGATTACATTTGCGCGGGGTCTATCGAGGCGCGATGAAGAAACTGGCTTGAGCAGAGACACCAAAGGTAGGGGAAAATCGAATTATGCTCGTAAAAATCGTTTTGAAGCCTGTTTATTCGGATGCGTGTCCAAAAGAACCACCTTTTAGACGTTGTGATTATACAATAGTCAGCCACGTGGATTTAGCCTTGCGAATCGGAATGACATTTTCTCTAGCCTTACTGTGGCAATGTGGAACAGGTGTAAGGGTTATAAACTAGTTGCATAGCAAGGGCAGAGACGGTCGTGTGGCGTAGGGTAGGTTGCAAACGTGTAGCTGTAATGGTTATAAAGATACAGAGCTTCAAAGTCAAATATACGCCTTTTGAACCTCTATCGGCTCTCGTTCTCTTGTAGACTCGCGATACAACACTAAAGCTTCTAAATAGTTTTTTCAACACCTAGAAAGGTCGATGGGTGGCGTGGTGCGTACTGCAAATTTTTGCTAGTGTTCGTTCGAAAGATACTAGGTTTTGTATAGGCCTACATTAATTGATTAACGCGTTCTTCTTGTGTAGGTACTTGGATAAATCACGTAACTACCGTGTATCCCGTAACCGAGGGGGGTGGGGGGGGGCAAAAAAAAAAGTTATACATGTAGACACCATCCCAAAAATCAAGGGCCAGGTCAACCCCCCCCCCCCCCCCCCTCCGCCTTCGAACACGCCCATTTCGACCACGCCCCTTAAAATCATTACGTAATTGATAATTGACCACACCTACAATGAAGATAATATTACAAATTGAAAGCAGGCTTTGTTGCAGATCGCTGTTGTAGATGTTGTGACCTCGTCGCTTGCAGCAGGAGACGCTGTTTCACTTGTACCTTAGAATATCGCGATACTCAGTCTCTCGTGCCATGACGTAATGTACAGGCTGTAGGCCTATCGAATATATTACATCCCTGCCCATCAATTAAGGTTTGCGATACACCAACAAGGTTTTGAATAACGGCACGCATTCTCGTTCATGACTCGGTAAAGTACTCGTTTAAACAATAGCAGGCGGGGCTTGCTCGCGTGAGGCGTGAGTCGGCGTGACTGTGACCATTCTAGTAGTCATGCATGTTACTTAGTACCAGGTGTATCCGTGGCTTACTTAGTAGCGTTAGTATAGTTTTTATCTTTACATTGCTTTGCGACGCTTCGATTGTTGCAATATTGAGTAGTGAATTTACGTCATCGCTGACAGCAGCATATGAAGGCAACGCCCACGAATCGTCTCTCAGTCACGTGATAATATGCTTTCCACGATGGAATAGCTTACAATCGCACTAGATAGGCAGTTAAGCCCTATCTTTGCACGAATCGGACGCCCATGAACACTACAAACAATATGATTCCATTATTATGTTGCTGTAGTACGAGCTAAAGTGCAAAAAAAAATTAAGAAAAGAGATGAATTTTTTTCAAAAAATTTTTTGGCCAAGACCCCCCCCCCCCCCCTCCCCTAACTTTGATACCTCATAACTTTTTTCCCTAGACCCCCCTGAAAAAAACACTCAATGAGCTCTTCAAAGTTGGGGGATGGTGTCTTCCACTTTGTTTTTTGCCCTTCCCCCCCTCGCCCGTAACGTAATTTTTGACTGCCGATTTGAGGCGATCGTTTGTTTGCGCTGGTTTCGAGTTTTGTTGTGCTTGCTGTATTCTATAAAGGTAGTCCATGACTTCTTTTAGCATTTGCTATTCGTTGTATACGGTGAAATGATTCGCAGTAGTAAGTTGTGGGCGTGTCAAAAAAGGGTATGGCTTGATGCTTATAGAATTTTGTAGCGCATTTAATGGGTTGCATGAAATACATATGAAGGCATTAAGGACACCTAGATGCATTACTCATTTAAATATGAGGGCAATCAGACGATGCGCAGGGTGTTGTCTCGAAAAGCCACCATCTGTTACTGCATGGACACATCAAAAAAGAAGGGGAAGATGAAAAAATACGCATGCATATTATAGCTGCTTACTGACTATATTACTGGAGATATGATTTTTGTTGATTTTCCTGACGTGTGAAATGCCTTTTTCATTGAATGGTAAAATTTGTTTCCGAGAACATGATATACCGTATAATCCCTATTACAACCCCCCCTCCCTCCGCCCCCAACGCGAGAGATTGAAAAAAAATGGGTACTTTTTAAAATCACCGTATCTCAGTAACCATTTACGCTAGCGCTTAACTTTTGTAGGACTACCATTTCTTTCCTAGAAAAAGTCCCTGTTTGGCATGCATTGACAGGAATTACTTTTGACAAGGTCAGATAACTTACCTGGTTCGTGACAGCCATATCTTTTGAACCGCTCGTATCCAACCGCGGAAATTCGGTGTACAATAATAAAACCATCCTTAAACACAGGTAACGTGTTATTTGCAGCGGTTACCTTACACTTTGCGGTGGAAAACATCGTCAAAAAAGTGAGACCCCTTCTGTCCGCCATTTTGAAGTGAACGGGTGCAGCCATTAAAATTATATTGGTTACGTAACAAAGGTCAGACGACGTACTGGCTGCAGCGTTCACATGTATAAGGTCAGACATGAATCATAACATTGCTGCATGCACGAAAAATCATATGAATTTCGCAAAATCGATCCCAACTCTATTCCACTTAGTATGAGCACTAGACATGGATCGGACTCGGGCCTATGAGTATGTCCATTACTTCAAAATGGCGGACAGAAGGGGTCTCACTTTTTTGACGATGTTTTCCACCGCAAAGTGTAAGGTAACCGCTGCAAATAACACGTTACCTGTGTTGAAGGATGGTTTTACTTATTGTACACCGAATTTCCGCGGTTGGATACGAGCGGTTCAAAAGATATGGCTGTCCCGAACCAGGTAAGTTATCTGACCTTGTCAAAAGTAATTCCTGTCAATGCGATGCCAAACAGGGACTTTTTCTAGGAAAGAAATGGTAGTCCTACAAAAGTTTGAAAAAAGTAAGCGCTAGCGTAAATGGTTACTGAGATACGGTGATTTTAAAAAGTACCCATTTTTTTTTCAATCTCTCGCGTTGGGGGCGGAGGGAGGGGGGGTTGTAATAGGGATTCTACGGTATATACACTTGGCTATATATTTCTATATCGCTACCATGAGCAGCCTGCATATTTGGCATGATTTTATGCATAATATCTGCTGTAGTACCTTCTAAAAACTATTTTTATATGCAGCTATGTGTGGCAGTTACTTCTTATATATTTGGCTGCAGTAGCATGTTTAGTAAGTTCAGTGTAGCGAATATAAGTTAAACCGGCACAGTTTTTTTTAGCGCGGTCATTCAATTCCATACATTCAAAAGTACCGCTTTATGCTGCCGTATTGACCGAATGAAAAAAAGATGATATGATAGATAATATACCGTTGGATTGCTCATTTTTTACTCTTTTTAGAACCATGCGAATTGTTGCAAAAATATCAATTTGAAAAAAATATCCAAGTACCTATCTTGTGCATTGCCGATACAGGATGCACCGACAAGGGCGGTTATCAAGAACCAGGAAGTACGAATTGATACGTAAATGCCAAATGCAGTCAGTGCTGCCGCGATATTGTCTTTAGCCGATATCGCCTATATCGCGATATATCGCGATATGAGTAAAATATCGCGATATAAGTATCGCAGTATATTCATCGAGCAATTATTTATCAATAACCACACCATTTTCATGTAAGTTGAGGCTGCATGCGTTGTTGTGGTGGCGACACAAGGACAAAAAGGCACAATATCACATGCAGGAAAAGAATTTAAGAGAGGATTAAATCACTGCGTGATTGAACATTAATTATATGCTTTCCGATCACATAATGATTCCAAATGATTTTGTGGCCCCATTCATCTTCCTCATCGAAAAAAAAAGACTTGTGTTTAACGATATTATCTCCATAACCATGAACTCTTCCGTGACAAATGATACATGTCACTATAACATGGTGAAAAAGAGGACTTACTATAAGCGTTCGCGGTTACACGTTTAAATACTTATACGGGCGGCTGAATTTCAATGGGGGCGGATGATTTACAGTATATATGTACGCAACACCGCAGCGGAATTCGAATGTATGTGTGTGGCCCAACACAAGTTGCATCTGCTGAATGACTTTCGTTCATTTCCGTCTTTCTCCGTCTATTCTTCCGGCTATCTCCGTATATCCATGTACGTCGATATGACCAAAAAAATATCGCGATATATCGCATATCGAGATATATAAAAAATATCGCAATATATCGCATATCGCGATATATCGCGGCAGCCCTGAATGCAGTGCTCTGACTGCGTCCATCGGCATTGACGTCTGGGTGAGGGCAAGAGTGGCCAACCTGAAGCAGCAGTTGAGCCAATTAAATGTCTGTTAACAGTAGAGACACTTCTTCCAACTGGTATGTTCTGATCTCCTAACAGGCTGTACGTTAAATATGTTATGCATACTAAGAGACTTGGCTTTTGGACAGGTTTCCGGGAAAGTACCCGATGGGATTTTGAAGTTACACAGATGTGTGATGGTTTCTTTCACTACAAACACGTGTATGACGTCATATTTACGCGGAACAGTGTCAATGCATTGCGTTTCCAATCCCGTTCCGTAAGGTCTTTAATTTAAGCTTAACCACACAGATTTGCCTACCTTGCTAGCAGCTTCAGAGGTGGCGGCCATTACAGGCTGAACTTCAAGCTGTGTAAATATCACATCACCACCACCCACACATGTACATATACCCCCCCCCCACACACACACCCACACATTCCCTACCTGTCTCAATTCAAAGTCAATACTGAAACTGAATGGTAAGTGAATGAGTGGCTCCAATATCACCAGTAGCTCATTAAACAGTCTGGTGTATTCTTCATTTTCAGAAACCAGCACCAGAAATGATGTTGGCTGATAGTGCCTGTTCAGGGTGTCTGCAGAGAGTAGCCATCTGACTTATTTCATGTTAAACCTTCAACAGCTTAATTTTAACCCCTTCATTTTTAACCCCTGGTATTCTCACAACGTTCACCTCACAGCACATCTTCATTATTCAATTGATGACATCACAAAAAGGTTTTAAAACTGAGTACAATTGAAGCGTTGTTGGTGTGTGTATTGTGAGGGTCAGGCATAGTTATTTAGCCTAGGGGTGGGAGGGGGGGGGGGTTCCCCTTGCATTTGGCACCCCATACACATATATGAGGGCGGTGCCCCTTACAGGTGGCACCCTCGTTACACTACTGCAGTGATAGGTGACACTTAATTTTAATTTGTTGCTGCAAATTAAATCATTGGTAATTCAATATCGAGGCAAGGTGGTGTGATGGTAGCTATTGTGAGAATAAATGCCTATGAATCAATCACTCACCTTTCTGACTAGGTAAAGTTTCAATCCAAGTTGACAGAGCACTTTTGTTCAAAGCTGAACAGATGAGAGTTCTGAACTTCATGTTGTTGTCATAGCTACCCTCCAGATATCGGATTGGTTGGAATACCTGTTTGTCCACAGCAGGTAATAGCTGACCTCTGACAACAGCTGTGGTGAGCAAGCACACATGGTGGGTTTTGACAGGGAAGAGAGGATGGCAGCCTGGGGAGGAGGACAGCTTACCTTCTTGCCAAAAAGACGATGTCACCTTCCAAATATCGTCTGTCACAAGACCCTGGAATCTATAAGGTTTCAGGCCATCCAGTAGTACCCGAGCCACAGCAGTGCACAGAGCACCTCGTACCAGGTGGCCCATGTTTGGGTTGGTCATGTCCGACCCAATCCTCCTCTTGTCTTCCACACTCCTGGTCTGCTCAAACTGGGCCAGCAGGCTGTGAATGGCCCCTCCCACCCCCGTCACAATGGCCTTCTTTGATACAAACAGGTCTGCTGGCTTGGGGTCAGGCCCCTCCATACTACCTGTCCTCTGGGAGTCAGTGAGCTCCCTGGTCTCCTGCGGGGGAGGCTCCCCAGTGGTGGCTGTGAGGGGAGGGAGGACACACCAGCACTTCTGGGTGTGGTTGAAGACAGCTCTGATGCCCCCCGCGAGGGGGAAGGTCTCCGTGTGCTCTGTGCTGATGCTGGGGGGCGGGGCATGGAAATTGGACCCTGGGAGCAGTCTCCATGTGCCCCTCTCGTTCCTCAGACACACACCTGAGAGAGAGATGAGGTCCATGGCCCCCACCTCTCCAGCAGCACTTGAAGGCCCAGAGGCCTGCAGCAAGACAATCTTCAGCATGTTAGGGGTGCGCACATCTATGGACACCACAGGTTTCCCTGGCAACGAGGAAGAGGCGGAGTCACCTGACCCACTGGGTGTGGGTGGAGTCTTGCTGAGTGCTGCTAACTTCTCAAGATTGATGACCATAGGACCTGGTCTGAAGGGCTCCTCAGGGGGAGTGGGTGTGGCTGTAGTGGCGGGCGTGGCAGTGGGCGTGGCCGTAGTGGTGGGCGTGACAGTGGGTGTGGTAGTAGTGGCGGGCGTGGCAGTGGGTGTGGCTGTAGTGGCGGGCGTGGCAGTGAGTGTGGCAGTAGTGTTGGGCGTGGCAGTAGGTGTGTGTTCCCTAAGCTGCTCCTTCAACATCTGATCAACAGGGACAGACTTGCTTTCCTGTGGCCTTCCCACAACAGGTTGGACTTTTGGCCCTGAATCACACACTTCTGGATTCCTTTTCTGGACCACTGTCTGCGGAGGGCTGGTGGGCGTGGTCACAGACCGTGTGGTGGGCGTGGTCACAGAACTAGTGGTGGGCGTGGTAATAGCCTGCTCTGGGTCAGATGAGTGACGCTCTTGCTCATATGGTTTTGGGGCTGGGTTGTGTTGTCAATGTGCATTGATAGACTAATAGAAGTTGGACACAATACCCCACCACTAAGCCACTACATATCAGACTACAATGACCTCCAAAAGGACGAGTCACATGTGATGTAGACCCCGCCTCATAAGGCCACACCCACCCTGTACTCACTTTCAGCGGCTTCAGCTCTGGTGGTCTTGTCAGACCTGGCTTCACGGAGGGAGGGGCTCCGTGCCTTCACAGACGACCTGCCTGAGTCCCTTGTAGCCCCCTGGCGCCTTAACCCCCCTGTTCCCCCCGGCCCCCCTGCTCCCCCCAGCCCCCCTCCAAATGGTCTCCTGGCCAGGTCCTCTGTCACCATGGCTCTCTTGGGACTTGGGGACCTTGGCTTTGCCGTTACCTAGGATACATGAGAGTGCAGCGCCATGGAGAATTACAGAGGGCAAAGGTCACCCTTACTGATAGCATCCTATCTTCACCCACTGACCCCCCTGATGGCTTGAGACTCTTGCTTCTGACAGGAGATGATATGACCAGAGGGCCAGCTGATGGCTCTGTGGGGGCAATGGAGTTACCAAGGCTAGGAGATGGAGGGTTATCAAGGCTAGGAGATGGAGGGTTATCAAGGCTAGGTGATGGAGGGTTATCAAGGCTAGGTGATAGAGGGTTATCAAGACTAAGAGATGGAGGGTTACCAAGGCTAGGAGAAGGAGGGTTACCAAGGCTAGGAGAAGGAGGGTTATCAAGGCTAGGAGATGGAGGGTTACCAAGGCTAGGAAAAGGAGGGTTACCAAGGCTAGGAGAAGGAGGGTTATCAAGGCTAGGAGATGAAGGGTTACCAAGGCTAGGTGATGGAGGGTTATCAAGACTAAGAGATGGAGGGTTACCAAGGCTAGGAGAAGGAGGGTTATCAAGGTTAGGAGATGAAGGGTTACCAAGGCTAGGAGAAGGAGGGTTACCAAGGCTAGGTGATGGAGGGTTGCTTACTTAGAGGTCCACTGATGATAACAGCTTCCTCTAACTCCCTAGAAACCTCAACACGTGAGGGAATGTGATCTGAATGCAAGAAAGATGGAATGGAATGGAATGTGAGCAAGATGGAATGGAATGGAATGTGAGCAAGATGGAATGGAATGGAATGTGAGCAAGATGGAATGGAATGGAATGTGAGCAAGATGGAATGGAATGTGAGCAAGCCATGCTACAACCGAACTGTTGGCAAAGCCATCCACACCTACACACCACCCCACACCACACCACACCACACCCACACATGACTCACCAGGTGTTATATTTATATAACCCTCGGGGGTCACAGCTGATGAACTCATCTTCCCTCTCTTCTGCAAGGCTAGCTCCAGAGCTTTGGCCTGGGCACTCTCCTCCTCCTCCACTGTCCCCTCCTGCATGAGCCAAGGGTGTGTGGCATGGGTGCAGAGGAGAAGGGGAAGAGGGAGAGGGGAGGGGAGGGGGGAGGGGAGGGGAGGGGAGGGGAGGGGAGGGGAGGGGAGGGGAGGGGAGGGGAGGGGAGGGGAGGGGAGGGGAGGGGAGGGGAGGGGAGGGGAGGGGAGGGGAGGGGAGGGGAGGGGAGGGGAGGGGAGGGGAGGGGAGGGGAGGGGAGGGGAGGGGAGGGGAGGGGAGGGGAGGGAGGAGGGGAGGGGAGGGGAGGGGAGGGGAGGGGAGGGGAGGGGAGGGGAGGGGAGGGGAGGGGAGGGGAGGGGAGGGGAGGGGAGGGGAGGGGAGGGGAGGGGAGGGGAGGGGAGGGGAGGGGAGGGGAGGGGAGGGGAGGGAGGGGAGGGGAGGGGAGGGGAGGGGAGGGGAGGGGAGGGGAGGGGAGGGGAGGGGAGGGGAGGGGAAGGGAGGGGAGGGGGGAGGGGGAATGGGTACTATATAATCAGCACAGGAGCACTGCT
>OX442417.1:17361161-17434802 GCA_949361645.1 Spongilla lacustris
AAGACTGTGTACCCACTGCCTCATCTCATCAGGGGTCTGAGAGGTGTGGCCAAGGTATGAGGGGTGTGGTCAAGACATGAGGGGTGTGGTTAAGACATGAGGGTGTGGCCAATGTATGGGGTGTGATCAATACACAAGGGGTGTGGCCAAAGTATGATTAAGGAAATCTTTATCGTTTCATTTTTTAATAATGTTAATGATTTCAAGTCTATCTAATGCACAGATCCTTACATACTATGAATGTTACATAACGTAGTACGATTGTAAGACAGCTACCCTTCAAAATAACATTTCGCTATCTCCACCTCTATATGGTAAGGGAAACATCATATGTACTACGGTTACTATGGTAACATGTCATGCTATCATTTGCACAAACTTCTGACGTTTCCACTTTTAATCTTTACACCAAACACCAGTTATAGGTATCTATCTCATTGTTTTACAGGTTACCGATGGTTACCACAGCGTTAGATAATGACCTGTTCTCACCTCAGCCACCTCCCTCCCTCCCTCACCTCAGCCACCTCCCTCCCTCCCTCACCTCATCCACCTCCTCCCTCCCTCCCTCACCTCATCCACCTCCCTCCCTCACCTCATCCACCTCCTCCCTCCCTCACCTCATCCACCTCCCTCCCTCACCTCATCCACCTCCCTCCCTCACCTCATCCACCTCCTCCCTCACCTCATCCACCTCCTCCCTCACCTCACCCACCTCCTTCCCTCCCTCACCTCATCCACCTCCCTCCCTCCCTTACCTCATCCACCTCCCTCCCTCCCTCACCTCATCCACCTCCTCCCTCCCTCACCTCATCCACCTCCCTCCCTCACCTCATCCACCTCCCTCCCTCCCTCACCTCATCCACCTCCTCCCTCCCTCACCTCATCCACCTCCCTCCCTCACCTCATCCACCTCCTCCCTCACCTCATCCACCTCCTCCCTCCCTCACCTCATCCACCTCCTCCTTCACCTCATCCACCTCCCTCCCTCCCTCACCTCATCCACCTCCTCCCTCCCCTCATCCACCTCCCTCCCTCCCTCCCTCACCTCAGCCAACAGGTTGACCACCTCCTTCTCTTCTGCTGCCACCCGATTGGCCACTATGCGGAAGCCACAGTTGAGGTACTGCTTCTTAGGAAACTCTGTGAAGACTGCCTCAGTGATGTCCTCAATCTGACATAGAATGATACATGTGGGAGGGAGGGGGAAGGGGAGGAGTGTGGGGAGGGGGAAGGGAGGGAGGATGGTGGGGGAGAGATTATCACATGGTGGTCCTGGGAATAAACTATGTGCTAACCACGTGGAGCTAAATGCAACCACAACACCAGCTAATGATCTAGACCAGTGCTTAGGTATGATCTGGGAACTGGACCAGTGCTTAGGTGTGATCTGGGAACTGGACCAATGCTTAGGTGTGATCTGGGAACTGGACCAATGCTTAGATGTGATCTGCGAACTGGACCAATGCTTAGATGTGATCTGGGAACTGGACCAATGCTTAGGGAACTGGACCAGTGCTAGGGGCAACCCTGGGATTGTGTATCAATATTGATTGTAGTCCCAAAACAGAAGCAAAAAAATGCAACAAAGGCGGTGGGTGTATGGTACATGTATGGTACATATATGCTGTGCTGTGATGTGCATGTGATGGTATGCATGTGTGATGGTGGGCATTAGCTAGAGCTCACACAACCAACACCCAAAGGTCAAACGAGCACTTAGCAAAGGCCACACCCACAATCGAAGACATTACTTCCTGCGTATCAAGAGGAAGTCATAGCAAAGGGAGTCCAATGTGGCGGGGAAGTGGCGGGGAAATGTGGTGTGCACAGGCTGATCGTGTCATGACATTTTGCAAGCACACATGCACAAGGTATAATGGCACACACCCACCACTTAACCTTTTATTATCAGTTCGACCATAATGCGTTTGTTTAGGGCCAATATCTGAATACTATGACCATACCTAACCATGTACCGTACAAGTACTATCACAAGTCCAGCGGGGGTTCCTGAGACATACCTGGGACATCCTAACGAACGCAACTGGCTCCTTTCCAGGGTAGTCTTCCTTCTTGCGATAGTATTGAAGCTTGTCCCTGCACACCTGTGCTCCGAACACACGTACATACCAAGTTATTAAGTACAGCAGCCATAGCGTTCATGCAACATGCACAGTTGATCTTTGTAAGGTACTGGACGTGCTCCAAAGCAACCTACAGTGAAATAGTACTTCGCCCATCCCTTTGGACCACGAAAGTGAAGCGCAATTCGTGTGGAGTTCTGTTTTAAAAGCTCGCCTTCGAGATGAGGCGGCGGCTTGCTCTGCAAAAAAATTAAGCTAAGGCCGCGAAGCTCTTTGTTTGCGTCGCATGCAAAGCTTACCAAATCGGGTTGAATCTCTTCTTCCGAACTAGCCATTGCTAATTGCTAAACCGAGTTTTTTGCCGCAGGTAATGAATACGCCCCCGTCAGCTGGGTTCGGTGCACGTGATGTGCACGTGACAGCCATATAACGAAGGCGGGACTGGCTGATGCAATGAGTGTAAGCTTGAAAGCCGAGCTTCCCGCAGACAAGAGCAGGAGGAGGAAGCGGAGGGAGCTGTCGGAAGAGCACAAGCAGGAGATTTTGGAGGCCTTCAACCTGTTTGATACCGATAAGGACCAGGCCATAGATTACCATGAGCTCAAGGTACTAAATTTAGTGGTATACGCTGTCTGCTTGCTCAACTCATAAGCTGTTTAATTTCTGTTTGTGACTTAGGTAGCCGTAAGGGCACTTGGTTTTGACGTTAAGAAACCAGACGTATTAAAGATTCTGAAGGACTACGATAAAGAAGGAACTGGAAAGATAACGTTTCAAGACTTCTCTGAAGTTAGTAAGTGCGGTGTACGAATCTAAACTCAGTAACTGTTGGATACGAGAATGTGGCAGTATGTTGGTACGACCATCTTGTATGGGCAAACAAGGAAATAAAACGAATCTGAGGTGTGATTGTATTATTATATCACGTGATAACTCCTAAACATTTGGACTTGGTCTCGTGACCTCTGGCATGTATGTGCCTGCAGTGACTGACTGGATGCTGAAGAGGGACCCCAGGGAGGAGATACTGAAGGCCTTCAAGCTGTTTGATGATGACAACACAGGCAAGATCAGCCTTAGGAACCTGCGCAGGGTGGCCAGGGAGCTAGGGGAGAACATGTCGGAGGAGGAGCTAAGGGCGATGATCGATGAGTTTGACACAGACCATGACGGGGAAAGTAAGCGAAGGAGAGGGGTGTGGCCATGTGAGCTGTTTGTTAACACGGTTGCTATGGCTACCCTTACTTGTAGTATCTGAAGAGGACTTCATCGCCATCATGACCGGAGATACATAACTGATAAGCCTTACTTCGTCACATTACTCCTTTCTCTGTCGAGACCTTACTTCCTATCTTCATTGCACTTGGATACTTGATTCTCCCTCTCCCCCCTCCTCCTCCTCTCTCCTTCCTCCCAGAGGTGCTTAAGAAGATTAGCACCTTTCATTGTATACAGTATGTGTGTGAGGTGTACAGTATGTGTGTGAGGTGTACATAGCAGAGATCTACACATTGGAAGCAACATGAATCAGCTACTTGGAAGAGGGCGATGGTGGGAGTGTGAGGGATGGTGGGACTGCAGGTTATATTAATAAACCAGAGGGTCTACTAGTTATGAGAACAGGTCACAGCAGGGCATACAAATTGCTTCACTACTTACAGCAGTACATATGTGTGAGGCAATTAACTACATTCAGTGCAAATTATTATTATATGCCAGGTAAGTACATGAAAGAATCATGGTGCCATGTAAAGGTTAACAGCACCATATTAACAAATACATGAAGATATTGTAACCGTACACACATCAACAGTCACACGTTTCACGAGCGTTTGCGTGTTCTATCACTATGGGGTGCTCATTTGAGCGCTCAGAGTCACCTGCTGTCTTCATCACAATGAACTGGTATATCGCCTGTGTGTGTACATTGAAATGTATTTAGAAAGCAAATTTCATTAAATATGTAATCATGCCCTGGGTCTGGGGCCAAGGTACACTACATGAAAGTGGACATGAGGCAAGACGTGATGGGGTGCTCCCTAACACCCAAATGAATGCTCCCTAACACCCAAATGAATGCTCCCTAACACCCAAATGAGTGCTCCCTAACACCCAGGTGCTCACATCATCAACACCAGCTCCAGTCTTGGCACTGACTTCTGCAAACCTCGCTCCATGTGCCTGGGCCTCGGCCTCCCCTACAAATGAAGACACCTTCCTACTGCCCTCCAGGTCTGCCTTATTGCCCAGCACTATCAGCGGGGGCTTCTCCCAGGCACTAAATGCCTGCATAAAAAGGGAAAACATTAAATCCCCTCCCTCCCTCCCTCCCTCCTCCCCTCCCTCCTCCCCTCCCTCCCTCCCTCCCTCCCTCCTCCCCTCCTCCCCTCCCTCCCTCCTCCCCTCCCTCCTCCCCTCCCTCCCTCCCTCCTCCCCTCCCTCCCTCTCACCTCCCTCCTCCCTCCCCCTCCCTCCCTCCCACCTCCCTCCTCCCTCCCTCCCCCTCCCTCCCTTTAAAATTTTAAAGGTGCTGTTATGAGGAATGGGTCCAACATGGGAGGGGGCGTGGTGGGGGAGGGGCAACACACCAGGGGGTTAAACTGTTACGGTAAGGAAGCCAGCTAACTTCTGTTATGTCCAGTACCCACTTCTTCAGATTAGCAAAGCTTTCAGGATTAGTGATGTCATATACCAGGATGATACCCTGGTGATCAAGCCATAAAAGTGACATAAATAACTGACCTGGCACACATGCACACGCACATGCACGCACATACATGCACACACACGCACACACACATGCACACATGAACACATGCACACACACATGCACACGCACACACACACGCACACAGGATGTTGAGCAAATAGGGGCATCTCTTAACTATTACCTCTTATTTATACTACCAACTTTCTCATAGAGAATGTTTTTATTTACTTGTACATACATCTATTCATGAAACTGAAAATGCACTAACTGATCTATATAAGCTTTTGACCCTGTAAGTAAACAATGTATTTGTGTACATCAGTGCATATTATATACCTTAGTGAACTGACCGCATGTACATGTAGACTGTAGTTATCGCTCGTGCTCATATCATTAGGTGCACAGCTACCAGTACTAACCTTGGCGCCTCTGTAGTAGCCTCTCCTTATGCTCCTGTACCGCTCCTGGCCCGCGGTATCCCATAACTGAACTTTGTAGCTTTTTGAGTCGATCGAAATAACGCGGCTCTTGAAATCAAGTCCTGGCAGCACGCAGTGAATGCTGAGATTTACAACAACGCACCAACATACCCACAGTATGGACATAGCTGTCGCTGTACGATTGCTGTGTGTACTGGAGTACTATGCATGTTTTTCCAACGTTAGAATCTCCTATTATGACGATCTTTACTACTGGGCCGAATGGTTCCATCTTTCTCCGTACCAATCAGTCGTTGAGTGCATGCATAACACATGTACGTGTAGTTGTGAATACGAGCGCCCGCCGCCATCATTACATAAAAGCTAAGATCAACAACTCGTGATGTTTTTCATATCTTTGCATTTAAGGTCACTTACGGTACGTGCCGTCTGTATACATGTCAAAACTTTATCTGCTCCAGTGCCATTCGGTGGCGGGAGGAGGTGGAGGGTGGTGTGCCTGGCAGTGGCGGATCTAGCATAGCCTTGGGGGGGGGGGGGGGGCGGCAGCCCCCCCCCCCCCCCCCCCCCCACACACACACACACAGACGCTTGCCGCTGCGCGCGCACTTCCTACCGTACGTAACGCACGCGCATCTAGAAAGCACACCTTTTGTTTATGTATGTGTGTGTGTGGGGGGGGGGGGGGGGGGGGGGCGGCAATTTCTTAAAAGTTTCAGTGATTAACTTGCACATGCATGCAGATCTAGATACGAAATAACCGCGAACGTTTTATTCGTTCCTTCCAAATCTTGCCTGCATGTGCATAGGCAGTGGCGTACGAGCTGGGGCGGCAGCAGCGGCCATGGCCGCTGCACTTTTTCACAACAACAAAATAATAATAGGTTGACAAGCGCGCATGTATCAATTCAATTAGCTGAGCAATTGCTGCAGACATGCAACTGATGCAAGTGGTCTTCAAATCGATCGCGAGAGCTAGCGAGAGCTAGCGAGAGCTAGGCTACCCAGTGTACAACGGTTACCAAAAGTGGCCTTGGCTGCACTATCGCCATTTTGTATTACATGCGCAGAGGCAAGGTCTCAAAACAAACAAACCTGGTTACAGTTTTTGCGTTGTTTTGGGGGGTTTTCTACGCAAAAAACGTTGGCTTCTAGGGCTCCGCCCCAGACCCCGGTGAGGGAGCTTACAGCGCTCCCCCGTGCCCCTAGCTGGCCGGGAGGGTACCCCCCTCCCGTATAGTACCCTCCCCGGGAGGCGGGGGAACCACCTTTGTTGGCCGCTGCACTCTATATTCCCTTCCTACGCCATTGATAGATGTATAGAGCAAGGGAACCTATTAAGGAACAACCAACTTCCCTTGACTGATGCAGACAAACTATGCAGGCTAGAGAGATAATTCAAACACTGTTGGATAGAGAATTTAACGTAGATTACAACTATGCTAACCATATAGGAAATGTTTCATGAATCCTGGTACTGAAAACTCACTTTTCGGCAAACATACCTCAATGTATGGGAAAGGTACCAAATAAGGAACAACCACTCAACCGCATGGGGTTTGCTTTGGGGAGGGGGGCGGATGCTACTTGCTAAAAAATGAAATGTCTACATGTACATGTATCCTCTGGTAGCTTAATTATGGCCGATAAACGACAGGCCTGTCTCCACTACGTGGGGGTAGATGCTCTTCCTGAAGACATGGTTGGACCCCACGATGCAATCATGGCATCATGTGGTGTGTCAGGGGCAGCACTTTCTGATAAAATCACCATTGTAAGCTTTATTGAGGATGGTGTGGCACAAGAGGTGAAGAGGCAGGTTGATATCAAGGCTATACTGTAATGACGACAGAAGGAGATCTGCAGTTACGCCTGAATTGTCAATTCAGTACCACTCCATCTATGTGGCTGCATGTGCAGTACGTCCTGAGCAGGTGCAACATGTTGAATGGACCTCTCCTCAAAGTTCAGTAAGTACCACTGATAATTCAGATGGAGAAAGCTTACATCCATAGGACAACGCTATCCCTACTACTAGTACCCAATTTAAGCATTTGAAAGGTTCAGCTCAGTGCATGACTTCAGCACAATGAATTGATGAATTTAAGGATATGAAGAGGAGAGAGATAGTTGAGAAAGAAGAGCAATGCAGAATCTTTGAAAAGCAGCTCTAAAAGAAAACGCTGCATTAGAGCGCATGAAAGCTATAATGAAATCACAAGGTTGCAAAGGAGCACAATGCTGCAATCCTAGCTTGCCAAATGCTAGTGGAGAATTTTATCAGCATTGAACATCGTCACTAGACTATCCTTTATGTCTTATACTTATCAATGGGTCAATCAGATTCATTGATTTGCGTATGAGCCATCATTGCAAACCCATAACTTTGATTAAATTTTTAACTGATGAGATTTAGTGTTCCTTAATAGGGGTGCGTTCCACATTCGGGCCCTTTGCTCCACTAACTTAACTGAATCACGATCATAATTAACAATAACAAAGTTTAAGTCTTTAAATGTACAAGTACAAAGTCTACCGATTGTCACTAAAGGACCAGTAAAGGTAAAGGTTTAATTAGGTGCACCGTTCGATAAAAGGAGCCAATGGCGAAACATTTACACAGCTGCTGCTGCTTCAATTGCTATATCACCATACTTCTAAAGCGATTTACATACATCACAACGACAATATAGAGGAGAAGTACGGTTTGCTCACGCGAGCATATCCTATATTCTCAGACGCTCAGACGCCTGTTGACGACCGTTACGAGGCGCGTTATCGCAACAAACTTCGTTGTCTTTCGCGCGTATGTAAATTCTTTCACTGCGCTGCGAATACGCTGATTTTTAGCGGCTTTGAAGCGAAAAATGTGAAAGCTTCTGGGGCTCCGCCCCAGGCCCCGATGGGGGAGCTTACAGCGCTCCCCCATACCCCCTTGCTGGTTAGTGGGTGGGCCCCGCCCCCGGCCGCCCCTCCAACCAACCGCCCCCCCCTCCCCTATAGCCTCATTCCTAGATCCGCCACTGGTGCCTGGGGAGGAGGTGGAGGAAAGTGTGCCTGAGGAGGAGGTGGAGGATAGTGTGCCTGGGGAGGAGGGTGGAGGGCCCTAAATGTATCACAATCAAGGAAAATCAAATTAACTGATTTATTGTTAATGCCTCCAAAATGAAGTCAATGTACATCAACCAAAATGTTAATACAATTATTGGCTTGAAATGGGTGGTCTTCCTATCTTGATTCAGAGGTTTGAATTAGATATAAATGCTTACACCTCTGAGGGGTCCCAGATCCTTCTAACCTACAGTGAAACTTGTTGTCTAAAGTGGTCAGAAAACATTGGGAGTTGCTCAGGACTTTATTTTTGTGGCCAGTGTGCAGGTGAGGTATAGGCCAAACTCACGTGACCTTAGTTAAGCTACTGGTCTCGTTCAGTAGCTACGTGTTGGGTAAACATTCAATTGAAGTACACGTGATGTATCTTGGTGAGATGTGAAGCCCTCATGGTTTGGCCTTCGCGCCGTACCATTACGTCATTGTAAAAACTTGCTATTAATAAAATAAAATTTCAGTTATTAACCACATTTTATATACGCACAATTATATTGATACAAGATATAAAAATTTAATTAAAATAAATAGGATTTGTAAACAGCAATTGAGTAAAAAGTAAGGAAACAAGGAATTACGGATATTATGCATTCATAAAATTATAAATATTACATACCTACATTTAGCACAGAATTTCAGACAGGTATATTTGCTAAATAATGTAGGTCTGTAATATTTATAATTTAATGAATGCATAATATCCGTAATTCCTTGTTTCCTTACTTTTTACTCAATTGCTGTTTACAAATCCTACATTACCAATTTTATTTTAATTAAATTTTTATATCTTGTTTCACTCCTTTTTTTCCCCCCGGCGGGTTCCTACTTATACGTTGCATGCATGAGAGCAAACAAAGAAAGAAGGGCAATCTTGGAATATAATATAGTGCATCACATCACAGCAGTATAAGACAATTCGATCTGCTCACTTGCTATCAACATTAAATCACATAATAATCAAACAATTTCTTTCTTTTAAACAGCTAAGTATCTGAACTGGCATGTGAGCAACACCCAGTCTCTCAGCCAGGTTATTTTGAAAGGCGAGGGGACCCCTATAAAAGAAGTAGTAGTGGAGGAGAGGAGGTATTAGTAGTGAAGGAACAACATATTATGCTCAGACCACAAATGCCCTTACCCTGGCTCCAACCAGAGCATCATGATATTTAATGCCATTTTCTAATGCCTAACACGCTTTTCATTAAACCGCTATGGATTACCAGCTACCAAAATTGGTTTATCAGGATCAACCTAAGCATAGCACACCCCCCCCCCCCCCCCCCCCCATTATGAAACTATTCTCACATGATTCAAAGCCCTCTGCTCTTGACTGAAGGTACGCATGTGTTCTCCAAAGCCAGTAAACAAAGGCATCAGGATTAATCACCTTAAATGTCTGTAGCAATTGGCCATTCACACCAAAGATGCTTACCAGATTGCTTGCCATTTTCATAAGTGGTGTGCAAAAGGACCACCATTGAGTACAGCACAGAATAGGTCTACCATCATGGCCAAACTGTATGCCCAGCTGTGAGGGAGGAGGATGGGAGGTGAAGAAAGGATGGGACGGGAGGAGGGGGAGGATGGAACGGGAGGAGGGGGAGGAGGTGAAGGGAGGAGGGGGAGGAGGTGAAGGGAGGAGGGGAGGTGAATGGAAGATGGGAAGTAAAGGGAGGAGAGGAAGTGAAGGGAGGATGGGAGGTGAAGAAGGGCGGATGGGAAGTGAAGGGAGGAGGGGAGGTGAAGGGAGGATGGGAGTTGAAGGGAGGAGGGGAGGTGAAGGGAGGAGGGGAGGTGAAGGGAGGAGGGGGAGGAGTTGAAGGGAGGATGGGAGGTGAAGGGAGGAAGGGAGGGGAAGGAAGGAGGGGAAGTGAAGGGAGGATGAGAGGTGAAGGGAGGAGGGGAGGTGAAGAGGATGGGAGGAGAGGAGGTGAAGGGAGGAGAGGAGGTGAAGGGAGGAGAGGAGGTGAAGGGAGGAGGGGAGGTGAAGAGGATGGGAGGAGAGGAGGTGAAGGGAGGAGGGGAGGTGCAGAGGACGGGAGGAGAGGAGGTGAAGGGAGGAGGGGAGGTGAAGAGGATGGGAGGAGAGGAGGTGAAGGGAGGAGGGGAGGTGAAGAGGATGGGAGGAGAGGAGGTGAAGGGAGGAGGGGAGGTGATGGGAGGTGAAGGGAGGATGAGAGGTGAAGGGAGGAGGGGAGGTGAAGAGGATGGGAGGTGAAGGGAGGAGGGGAGGTGAAGGGAGGAGGGGAGGTGAAGGGAGGATGAGAGGTGAAGGGAGGAGGGGAGGTGAAGAGGATGGGAGGTGAAGGGAGGAGGGGAGGTGAAGGGAGGAGGGGAGGTGAAGGGAGGAGGGGAGGTGAAGGGAGGAGGGGAAGTGAAGGGAGGATGGGAGGTGAAGGGAGGAGGGGAAGGGCGGATGGGAAGGGAAAAGAGAAGGGGGAGAGGAGGTGAAGGGAGGATGGAATGGGAGGATGAGGAGAGGAAGCGAAGGAAGAATAGAAGGGGGAGAGGAGAGGGAGGATGAGAAGGGAGAAGGAGGAGAGGAAGGGAAGGAAGAAGAGAAGGGGGAGAGGAGGGGAGGTGAAGGAAGGATGGGATGGGATAAGTGAAGGGGGAGAGGAGGGGAAGGGAGAAGAGAAATATGAGAGGAGGGGAATGGAGAAGGGAAGGGGAGAGGAGGGGAAGGGAGAAGGGAAGGGGGAGAGGAGGTGAAGGGAGGAGGGGGAAGAGGTGAAGGGAGGTGGGGAGGAGGTGAAGGGAGGAGGGAAGTGAAGGGAGGAGGGGAGGAAGTGAAGGGAGGATGAAGGGAGGAGGGAAGGAGATGAAGGGAGGAGGGAAGGGAGAAGAGAGGATGAGACAGGAGGGAAGAGGACGAGCAAAGAGCAAGCACAACATCACACCTGCTGTATAGATAACTCGGCAACATATCCATGGGACATGGCACACACAAACATACACATACACCCACCCTTCCAGAGTGGTCCACTCCTCATCCTGGTAGGATGGTGTTCCCTTTCCTCTTCTCCATCTCCACCTAATAACATTGGCCAAGAACAGCTCACAACTGGCAGACACACATATTTGAATGAAAACCATATACCTTCCCCTGAGCAGCAGTGCTTGTAGCCATGTCAAGAACAAAGCGTTGTAGCAACTACTATGGGGTTAGTTCCAAGGATGCTCTGTCATGGGAGAGACATGAGTTATGGGGTTACCAGTGCAGCTTGAATGAACATGCAGCACCTGGTTTGCTCTGCAGGTGGGGACCACCAGTGGACACGCATTTGTGAAGGATATTCCCGTTGATAGAGGAGCAACCATGCATGCACTGAACAGAACTCACTGATGAATGGTCCTACCCTTGCGCGCGAATAAACATGGACATATTACACCCAAACGTTATACTCCTACCTCGTAGGATTTCTTTTCCTTTGGATTTGCCTGATATTGAGCTTGTTTGGACGCTAAAATCAGTTCTCGATTTTGATCGTAGTCGGCCTTCGTGCTATCCTTCTTACTTTCAAAATCGGCTTTGTAGCGCTTCCTGTCGCAAGCCTTCTTTGTTTCATGCGCTTCTTGAATACTGTCACGCTCCTTACATTCATCTGATATTGCGACTCGTCTACACAACTTTCGTAATTTATGTCTTGTACACGTGTTTCCGGTGCAGCTAATAGGGCCAGAGCACCCTTCTAGCTTTGGAATAGCGCTTCAATGGCTTCTGGCCATGACCTCCATATTAGGAACAAGAAGCTGATAAAATCTGTTGTGGGCTATGCGTTAACATAACTATGTTTGCTAAAGATCGAAATTGTGTTCAGTATAACTCAAATTCGGAAAGTAATAGTACCAAACAAACTCGGCAGAAAGTTTCTAACTTGTCTCCTACAGTTCCTTTTCAAAACGGCTAACATTACACTTCAATCGTGACGAAGATACAGTGCAATAAACCTCTTATCCGAGCGAATCTTATCTTATCAGATCCGGAAGATGGAGAAACTTTTTTTAGGTTCGAGTGTGGGAACGAGTGAGTCGTATCTCTGTTGTCTGAGCTTTCTAAGCGTCGGCAGTTTTACTAAGTTGTAGGTACTCGACTCCTGTATCCAAATACGCTCGCTAAAGTCCTACTGATTCTACGGCACATCGGCAATAGTGGAATCGGGTATTTTGCTAATCGTTTCATCACACTTCAAATCCTACATAGGACCTACTAACGTAGGTCCTGATACAATTACCTATCAGCAATAAATATATGCTCTGCATCACGGCTGTTTCAAGCTGGACATTAGGTTGTTAATTAGAAGACATTCGAACATTACGGTATTTTGGTGTTTGGGATCCTGAAGGAGCTAAGTATTTTGTGGTTTACGTTACAAGGCTCTTTTTGCCAGTACAAATTCAATACACACAACCATTATAATTTTCACCTGTTCAACAACCAATTTCGTCCTTAAAAAGAATAGTACGCACAGTCAAAGTAAGTTTTCTTTTGCCCTATAATTGCCGCGCATGTGACTACTGAAGGCACACCTCTTATTGTTTTCATTAAGTGCTCAAGCGGCAACCGATTTTTCTCGAAACGCCCCAAGCAGATGGTTTTAAAACCTACTCCTACTCAAAGAGCAATCATTGTACATCACCTTTGCGTTTAGTCCATGCTGGGGCTTATTTTCTGGCGAAAGAACGACACGCCCACCCATATGTATAAATTTCATACACGACGACAATGGGAAACGCGTAATTTCATGTCTAGAAGCAGGGCCGGTGAGAGCCGTAGTAAGCCTCTGGGTAACATATCATTTGGGGACCCCGTAGGCCCTGAAAATACGAACGGGGGGGGGGGGGGGGGGGGGTTTACCCTAGTCTCGTACCCAGACCCAGATTCCCACAGCTGCGGGTGGATTACATCACCGCTACGTGGAAAGTGGGTCTGGGATTTTCGTACACAAAAGTCGTTCTGGTGCAATTCTAATGTTACGTAATAATAAATGACGTCAAAAGTAATCAGTGTTCCGCCAGCACTCATATTAGTGTAATTGGTTAATCACATCGAATGTACCGCTGTAAGCTTTGCGACGCTCCTGTTTTGGAGTGTAAAAATAGGAGGCGACTAGCTAGTATAACATCGCAACAATGTAGAGCATTGCTTATTGCTTTAGCAATCGAGACTGATTCGGCAAAGGAGTATGAATCTGGATATTTGTGCAAAAGATGCTACGACTCCGTTGGAAAGTACCTATCACTACAAGAAGCATTGGAAGACCTTAAAAAAGATCTGAAGTCAAAGATCTCTTCCCGGCACGTGCAGTACTCATGCGGGGAAGCTGTGCCATCAGAAAAGCGAGGCACGAAACGAGTGTCTGACATTGACGTTTCACAAGGAGAGCAAGCTGTCAAGGTGAGTTTGAATGGACAATGCAAATTAAGGTTCAGTTTTTATTCTAAATAGGTTCTTGTGACGTATGAACGTTTCGTGAAGAAGTACGTTTTGTCCCCAAACAGGAAAGCAATAGGTAAATCGCTAGCGCGCAATGCTGAACAGGCATTTGCAAAGCATTCTATCGAATCCGATACAATGAGAAAAGCCTTGTTCGCAAGAATTCACAGGATGGGTGCTGAAGAAATGAAGAAAATCCTCAATGACGCTACATACTCAGTGCATGTGCAAGGGGTGAATAGGGACAACTTAAAAGTCAACACGTGGAAGGACCAGTACACCACACTAAGTCGAATAGCGCCTGTTCTCATAGGGATCCTAGATGCATGCATTCCTCGAGCTCGTTACAGTTGTAAAAGTTCTAAAAAGCACAGTATAATAACTTCTTGTGTAGCAGTTCTGGTGAAATCACACAGCAAGCTGAACATCTCTCATCTTTTGATATCTCTCATTCTATATTTTGGACACGCGGGAAAACAGGTTGGGCCTACAAATACACATATGGTACTGAACTGCATAACTTGCTGTCCCCCCCCCCCCCCCCCCCCCCCCCTCTCCCACAATTTCAAAAAGGTGTATACTCGGCTGGAAAAGATGGGGTTATGTCTCTCAAGCTGTACTACACGAAGTTTGATTGATAAACTTGGTATTAACTATGATCAAGAAGTTATGCAATGGGTTACAGCACTTCAGATGTTTACACCAACCATGCAGTCATGTGAGTTTGAATATGTAACTTCTGCATTCAGTAATACATTACCATATGTATTTTTCAGGGCTACATGTCAACTGTATCTGTGGCACAAAACTCTGATCAGTCTGACTCACTATCGTGCCCATCTGAATTGGACTTTTCACTACAACCTTTGCGTGCATCTACTCCACATACATCCTCCATATCCTCATCATCAAAATCCTCATTTGAAAACTCAGAGTCTCCTATACCCCCAGAAATATCTGTTCTGTCTGAGTCATCCAGTATTGAAAAAGCACCCATCGCTGAGCAAGGTGATATAAGTGGATCTATGGCTGAGCAAGGGGATTTAAGTGGACCTATTGCTGAGCAAGGTGATGTAAGTGGACCTATTGCTGAGCAAGGTGATGTAAGTGGACCTATTGCTGAGCAAGGTGATGTAAGTGGACCTATTTCTGAGCAAGGTGATGTAAGTGGACCTATTCCTGAGCAAGGTGATGTAAGTGGACCTATTCCTGAGCAAAGTGATGTAAGTGGACCTATTGCTGAGCAAGGTGATGTAAGTGGACCTATTCCTGAGCAAGGTGATGTAAGTGGACCTATTGCTGAGCAAGGTGATGTAAGTGGTCTCCATAGTGATGTAGTAGATGTTGGAGAAGGTGATGATGAAAAGGAGACATGGGCTGGTTTTAAACTTGTTGGTGACAACATTGATAAGACAATCAAACCGCGTGACATGCGAATAAACAATCAAGCTAATTCTGTACATTACTTTAATGTTTATGCAGTCAGAGACAGAATTAACTTTAGTCATCTTAGTAGCAATGCAGGTATGATTAGTCCTGAAGATATTAAATTTGATGCTTATTATCCTTCAAGTGATGATGACAACAAATTACTGCTTAATTTTGAGATCCTTGTTACTAGAATTTTGGTGAAGCATCTTCCTGGTATGGAGAAATTGTCAAATAAAGTTACTGACCATATCAGTCACAAGTATTCAAGTAACATGACCCAGAAATCTAAAGTGGTATGTTCACATACGTATGTAGTACCAAATAGCACGTTTGTTATTGTTTCATTGCTCATGTAGGTTCCTCTGGGAGTGCTGCTGAAAAATGAGAATGTTTTAGATGACATGGTTGATATTCTAGATGCTTTGCATAAATATGTTCCAAAAAAGACCAGCATTCAGTCTGTGGACATTTGTGAAGAGAGTGGAGCAACAAGAACAATGGATCTCCAGATTCACCATTTCCACCATATATTGCTAGGGGGTGATCAGTTGACAGTCGCGAGAGTCCGAGGTAGCCAGGGAATAGTATCAAACTCTTATAATGGCAGTGAGCGCATTGAAGGATTCATTCCTGTGATCGAAGACTGGCACACAAAGATGTGCTATATGCAGGTACATTGGTTATTCTACATATCATTGTGTACATGTATGTAGTGAGTGATATATTGCTTATTGCTGCTGGATGTGATGGTGAGGTGAGGGTGATGTGGTGTGGTGAGGGTGATGTGGTGTGGTGAGGGTGATGTGATGTGGTGAGGGTGATGTGGTGTGGTGAGGGAGGAGCATGGCTAGCCTTGTGATGTTAGGTGTGAGATGTGGTAATTGGTAGATATCGTACCAGCTGTAAAGGTCATAATGTGTTGATGATGTGGTATTTGATAGATAATCTGACAGCTGCCTTTTTGTGTAGGTGGTGTGGAAACGTTAGTACAGCACATGCTCAGGATATGATGGAGGAACTTTGTTCCATCTCAGAAATGTGATCAACAGGAGAAATGTAGTGACAAATGTTAAGAAAGACCTAAATTCCTGTGAAGAGTTCATGGAGCTAGTAACAACTGCCCATGTTCTTTCTGCTGCAATTAATTGAGATCACAAAAGTTGATGACCTATCAGGCTTATCTACGATGATATTGACCAGTAACAGCCAGGACCATTTTGATGAGCTAGCTACTGTGGCTAAGAATGTGTGCAAAGAGTTTTGCAGAGTTTCATATTCTAGTATACCCCATTCGTCCAGCACTTCTTCTGATCGAGTTAAAGAGTATGCAATGGAATCATTGTCATTAGGGTTGTTTCTATTAGAATTCAAAGATGCCATTAGGGACGGAGATGGCACAAGGGTCTTACGATGCTGGAAGTACCTTTTAATCATTTTCCGTGTTACTGGGCATACTAACTATTGCCTTGAGGCTTTGAACCTTCTTACGCAGTATTACTACACCTTGCCACCTCGGTATGCAGAACAGATGTTGTGGGGGCGCTTTGTGAATAGTCAAGGTGGTCCAGGGCAGAACATTTCTGCTGACCTGCATATGGAACATTTGAACAGGCTGCTTAAAGATGCAATGACTCATCTAGGTGCCAACAAAACACCTCAGGCTATAGTCAGAGCCAGCAAAGCATTAGGTGTGGTTGGAGACATCTTGTCTAAATTTGACAACACAAGTCGAGTGTGGGTAAGTGGCAAACATACTCGCAGGTCAGAAAAAGAAGACCTTAATAAGTTAGTTGTTGAACTTACTGAACTCAAAGTATTCTCTTATGAATGTGGAAGAACACATCGTACCTACCCATCCATGAAATGTAACAAACTTTTCACATCCATTAACAAACAGAAATTTCAGCGCTGGATGAGTAAGAATGTGTCTGCTTTCCTAAAGTCATCTACACTATCCCGTTAGAACTTTATTATTATCAATTGCAATATGTGAATATAAATGTATTTTAAACAGGAAATGATTTACAATTACAACTTGTACACTCACAGTTCAATGCACATATGTCACAACAGCTGCACCCAATAATATGATCAAATGTACTGTCAAAGTATGCCATCAGCATAGCTCTCCTGCACATAACTGTGTTGGTACAGTAGTCTTTCATGTCTTTACAAGCAGTGTGTTGTGACTTAAAATCAGCTTTTTTCCAAAACAGTAGTGCATTTGCTGGTTGGCAGTTTCGTCCTGCTCTCCCACACTCCTGTACATATGACTCCAAGTCAGCTGGTGGTCCCCAATGGATGATTTGGCAGACATCAACACAATCTATCCCCATGCCAAATGCAATTGTACATATTACAATTCGAAGAGGGCTGTCGCTGGTACTAAAGGATGCTACAATGGATTCTTGCACAGACTTGCGTGTTACACTTGTGTACATATCCACAAGGCGAAACTGTGGTAAATTAGGCGCTCCTACTGGTTGTGTAAACTCATTTTTCAGCAATGAAAGAAAAAAAATGGTAGAGTAGTGTGCATTCTTCGTACCTTCGGCAGAAGATGATCATCCGTGGCAGTTTTCTTCTTAAGGTTTTCAGTTTCACAGCTAATGGGCTGAAGGCCTCTTCAATACTCACTTTTTGCCTAACAGCATACGAAATGTTAGGTTTGTCTGGTGATGCAGACACGACAACAGGATTAATAAGACCCAGGGTAGAATTTACCCTGTCTCTAGTTGTAGTTGTAGCAGTTGCTGTCATACCCATGATGTGAACATGTGGAGGAATTAAACTTCGAACCTCTCCAAGGATTTGAAACTCTTTTCTGAAGTAGTCCCCCCTTAAGAATTTAGCATGAAATAAACCCGGCAGACACATTATATGATGACACTAACCATTTGGTGACACAGTGCACCTCATCTACTACAAAGGCAACCAGGTTGCTCCTGTAAACATGTGTCCTCAGCATTTCTCTCCAGGTTACGTTCAACATCAGAAGCTCAGGACCAATGAAAACAATTTGGACTTCTCCTCTTAATATCTTTTCCTGTTGGAAACGGTCGTGCACTTCGCTACAGATATGAGCTGCCGACAAGCCTCTAGAACTCAGCGTAGCAACCTTTAAGAAGGTTGCCATGTATTATACACTAGTACTTATGAATGGATGGAAGGCTCTTTTTTACAAATCACTTACTTGATCTTTCATTAAAGCAATCAAAGGCGAAACTACTATCACGATGCTGCCAACGCGACGGTATAGATAATCAAATGCGTAGGGTAACACAGAGAAACAGAGCGACTTTCCACAGCCAGTAGGCAGACTAATGAAGACATCGTGCCCTTCCATGAAGCTTTTAATAGCTTTGTGTTGGTTTGGACGAAGTGTAGGATAACCCAGTTTTTGAGCCGCTTGGATGTGACTGGCACTATATCTGTAATTACACTGGTACATATACAATGGAATGCAATTAACGTGACGTCACGGGTGCTCTGCATTCTGATTGTGCGCCTAAAATCAGGCGCACCAGAACGACTTTTGTGTACGAAAATCCCAGACCCACTTTCCACGCAGCGGTGATGTAATCCACCCGCAGCTGTGGGAATCTGGGTCTGGGTACGAGACTAGGTTTACCCCCTTGAGATTGGCCAAATACGAGTTTTTATACATCCGTACATAGTGCATGTACGTTTAAACTGCATATCACTGTTTAGCCATAAAACAATACAATTTTGGACCCTATTATACCTTGGGGCCGGGGGTAGGTAATAGTCTCGTACCCAGACCCAAATGTACGTATAGATGATTATCGTTTACAGTATAACATCACGTACAGAGGGTCTGGGAATGAAGTCGTGGGAAATAGTTCTTGGAATGTCGTTGGAATGTTGAGAATTACATAACTTTTATGTCGTCACAAATGTTCCGCTGCGTCACGAAATCAATTATGACCTATGCGGGTGGTCGCAAATTGTGGAGACTTCACGGCTGTTTCGGTCGTGACATTAGGTTTTAAAATTAGATCATAATGATTGAATTACGGTATTTCCAATTCATGGTGGACTCGAAGCTCATTAACAAACACCTAAAATCGGGGACGGTTTATTCACTACCTTTTAGAGGAACACATGATTTTATAGTTGAAATAGTTCGAGCATACACTTTAGTTTACACAACATCCATGACGCATATTAACTCAACGATTTTAACTTAGAAACAACGCTGGCGCATATGATGGCACTTTCGTGGCGGGAAATCGTATCGTGTTTGCTTTCGTATTGTACGAAATCGCGCTTATAAAAGTGGCTATTATTTTTCGAGACCAACTAGCTAAGCCAGGTAAGTGATAATATGACTTCTATAATTTACTACACGCCTTCTAACAGTGAAAAAAACCATTGGTTTTACTATGAATATTTAACCACACCGCGTACGATCTATATGATTGTACGTGTAAATTGGAAGACCTTTGTAGAGTTTGCAGGTGCAAGCTTTTCAAAGATCACCTATCCATGCATCCACCAAGGGATTTTGCAAGCCTTCCATATTGACACTGGGCAGGACAGCTATGAGATCCACCCCCAGAAGTTATGTATATCCTTGAGGCACATTACTAAGTGCTTCTGCTCAAAAGATGACACCATTCCATGGAGATATATTTGCATGTTTCATGGCCTAGCTGTAATGTTCATAAGCCATTTTATACAGCATGCTGGAAGAGGAGACAGGAAAGTCGAGGAGTATTCCAGTACCACAGGTCCATATCCACCATTGAGGAACTGCAATATTCAATTTGCTTTGATGTGTTGCAGCAAGCAATGGGCAATTTTTTTTTTAACCATACACCCCTACAATGACAATAATTACAAACATACCCACTCCTCCTCCCCCCCCCCCCCCCCCCCCCCCCCCCCCCCGGGAACAATATATAACCCCCTCTGGACAAGGGACAAGCCCCTATTTTATTCAAGCCCCCAGGACCTAAATTGTTCCACTCTCCCTCCCCCAGCATAAACTTTATTATACCTTCTAACCCCCCCCCCTCCCCCCCTCCCCCCCCCCACATTTAAATGACCATTCCTTAGGACCCACATATTCCCTACACCCCCCTGGACACCATTTATTATGTAGGGGTGTATAATTAATGCAGCTCCCATGCATGCATGAGGTAGGTTTGTGTGTGCTATCTGTCCATAGCTGCTGCCCATTGTCCATGGTGCTACAAGACTTCATTTCTGGAAGGTGCCTAGCTTGCCCTGAGAATGGTGCACCTGTTGCTGCATCAGTGATGTAATGGTGGTACATGTATGTGCATCATGTAAAAGAAGCATCATGGCCACACATTGTTGTACCAGTGGTCAAGTCAGCAAGATGCAACCAGTAGATATGGTGGTGTACAGGATGCAACAAAAGAGCAGTGCATTTGTATTCCTACTTGGGGGGGGGGGGGGGGGGGGAAGTAAGCTACACATGAAAAATGAACAGCTGTATGGTGTTTCATTCCATTTCTATTTATAGCCCCTGACACTTGCCTTAACTCTCTCTATTTGCGTACATATTCAGAGTGTGCAAAAAGTATCATCGGGGTCGTGTAGTAACGCAGAATCAACATAAAAAGCAACATCGCACCTTCCTCATTGATTTAAAACTCTTTACCTTGAAAACTATAAGCGGGATTTGCGAGAAACTGAATCAGTTCAAACCGCATCCGATGAGATATCGCGCGTTCTAGATAGTATAGCACCAGTTCTCAGTGATGAAACTAGCAAAGCTTGGTACCTTTCTATGCAGCTACCCTTTAACTTACCTATACTACCTTCATCTTGTGAGGAATTACCGACGGTTTCGTAGCAAAGCCCTTTTTCTACAACGTACGCGCCGGGTGGATTTAATGAACTCACGTTGCTAGGTACTTAAGATTCATAGTGGGCGCGGGCCTAATGCCGAATTTTCAATGGAACGAAACAGCCGTGACTTAGGCCATAGATATTAAATATCTATGCTTAGGCTAAGGGTTACTCACCGTAAGGGCGTTAGGGACTTGGGCAGTGTGCCAGGTCTAGTCGGTCCCGTCCGACGTGGGTGGTTTTGTGAAAAAATCCTAGAACACAGGGTACTGTTTCTCGTGCTAAGCCCTAATCCGCATAGGGGATTCCTCGCTTTTAGTGGCCATCCCGAGGCCAACCTCTGAGCCCCTATCACCCGATCGCAAAGTCCAGCCGTCTGGAAGGCATCTTCTAATAAGAGCGCACCCCACAAGTACAATTTGTGGCTTCGGCCAAAGATGGCAAGTATCGTCAGGTGGCCAGCCTAGACCTACCAATCGTAGAGGTAAGAGCTTGGTCCAAGGAGTAGATGAGACAAAGAGACAGCACCGCTAAACCACGCGCGGAAAATGCCTTCTAGGCTTTTGCTGGCTTCGGCAAAGAGTTAAGTAACCTACTGTAGTCTTTCTGACGCAAGAGCCATAAAACCATCTAGGTCTAACCATAGATATTATACGTATAATATCTATGGTATTTCCAAGTCAGCGTTAGACCATAGATATTATACGGAAGGGATTGCGCGGAAACGGGACGTTTCAACACCAATTAACAGGTTCCATCAGTGTTATAGTAGGAAATAACATGGCGGAATCAATGGATTGCGATGCTGTAACTGTTGTTGGTATAATTTACTTAAACAAAGAGTTGAACACATGCACTTTCCTATATCTAGACGAAAACACTATCCTATTGGACGCTGTACATCAAGTTTTCCATTCTTAATTCTTCGTACTTGAGAGTCACAATCGTGAATCGACGGTGACCTCCCATTCGCACCTGACTGAGTTCCAACGAGAAAAAATAGGTGGAAGTAAGTTGTCCACACACCAGGTCGTTTATATGATCAGTACACAACCAGAAAAAGGAATAAAATAATGGGAAAATAGGCCTCAGCACGCGCTGTACGCCCACAACCACACACATGTCCAAATGGTTATCGGCGACTTTTTTATTAGTGTACGAAGTGCATCAGAGACAAAACCCACAGAGGTCGATTTGCCTTAGTAATTTCTCCTTGAGTATACACAAACATAGCCAATGCGACTAAGCTATCGTTACCTATACGCCCACAAAGGCATCGCTAACACACGAAACACGGGTCTAATGAAAAACTCGCGTCTGAATACATTTACAGTCAGAAACACGCATTTCTTAATATCCATACCTCTCAAGCAAGTCGCATAACACCAAAGAAAGCCTCTAACTAATAGACAAATATCTTTGCTTTTCGAAAAAGTTCCTTTAACGTGGTCACTAAGAAGGTGTTGATTAATACTACACTGACGGCCCGAAGCTAGGATAATGCAATGTATTGCAGCACGTGATCCGTTTCCAATCCCTTCCGTATAATATCTATGGAATACCTTCCGATCACACTTTGGGTGTGGTTTTGCGATTGGTATGCTAGAAATGCAATTAGCTGATGGCCATAGCGTTGGAATGTATACGTCACAAATCGCTGCAATTTGATTGGTTCCACAAAATCTCAGTAACATAGAACCATTTCCCACGACACCTCTGTACGTGATGTTATACTGTAAGCGATAGTCATCGTTACGTACATTTGGGTCTGGGTACGAGACTAGGTAGGTAACCACGCTTACCCATATACAATAATGAATGCAGGCTTTGGGCTACAGAGCACACAACCATTTCAATGAGTCGTGCAGGACATATGGTAGTAGTATGGCTAACAAAGTACAGAGACATTGTGCAAGAGCACTACAGTTGGGCGTAATAGTCACTAACACTCATAACACTTAAGTAGTAGTAGTTCTAACTAACACTCAAGTAGTGTTCTAGCCTACTTGAGTGTGTTTTGTACCAGACTGAAGTGTATAAGGGGCTAGAAAAGCTAAGCCAATAACAAAAAGGCAAATAATAGTGTGTTTTCCACGTATACTAGTATGTGTGTTTCGTACATATGTGCATTATGAGAGGACCACTCGCTACGTAAAAAATCTGCCATATTCAAAGCGTTAGCACGACGGCGGCACGCGCAGAAAATAAGCCCCGTTACACCCTAAACAGAACCAAATACAGCCGTCTATTGAGTACACGTTTTAAAAGAGTTTTTCCAGTTGGCTTGGCGGGTTTCTCAAAAAAGCCTATTGACACGAACAACTCAAAATAAAGCGCATGTAGTCTCGGCCCTCTCTTCTCGCGTATGTAAATACAACAAAGATGAAACTTATACTGTTTTAGTCCTCGAAGGACGCCTGACCGAAATATCAACTCACAGCGAGCGTACGTTGTACGGATAAAGAAGGATAAGGAATAAAGCCACTGTCCTGTGCCATGCGGTAACGAGGGTTTGGTTGCCTGCAGTGTTGCCGCGATATATCGCGATTAAATGTTTATATCGCGAAAGGCGATATATGGGACAGTATCCGCGAAAACTTCCTATGTTTTATAACATTATAATACAATTGTGCTGTAACGTCTGAATCGCTATATCGTCCGAACAGTAAAGGCTATCGACTTCCTATTTTCATGACTTTATACTGCACCATTGCTCTATGGTGAAATACATTTTGGTGTCTTGCGCTTGCTCCGTGCCAGCATTGCATCGTTCGATACCCCACCTGGTTCAAACGCAACATAACTTTCAGTAGGAGTAATCAAATCGCTTCAAATTCGGTTTGTAGGTAGAGAGGTCCCATACCTATCTATTTGTTCTGTTCGTTAATTTTTATGCCATTCGTTACGGAGATACAGTTGAACAAAGTACGTCCACTTTTCCCGCTCGATTCGCGCCAAGGATTTGGGCAAATCACATCCCGCTCAATGTATGGGGAGGCGGTGGTTACATCATTGGCGCGAATCGAGCGGGAAAAAGTGCACGTATTTTATTCAACAGTATCTCCGTAACGGATGGAATAAAAATTAACGAACAGAACAGATCGATAGGTTTAGGACCTCTGTACATTCAAACCAAGATTGAAGCGATTTGATTACTCCCAGTGGCGGATCCAGGGGGGGGGGGGGGGGGCACCGGGGGCACGTGCCCCCCCCCTTCCGGACGACTCATTAAATATTCATGAGTGTATTTTGCGTACCGCGTGCGATTATAACCGCACGAAACAGTGCCGCGGTTAGCTACAGCGCTGATACATGTACTGACAGGGGCGGATCTAGGGGGGGGGGGGGGGGGGGGGGGGGGGGGGCACCAGGGAGACTAGCCCCCCCCCCCCCCCCCAAATTCAATAATCCCACTATATTCACATGACGTGGCACGTTACTCGTTAATTCTGCAATAATCTGAGTGTTTTCTTGTGTTTTCTTGTGTTTTCAAGCGCACACTGATAGCGGAGCGATCTGATCGGTCATGTACAGCGTTTGTAGCGCATATCGTTTTCATACGGTAATCATACCTAACCGGGTGTGGTGTGTGGTTGGTTGATTGATGCTAGAGCAGTTACGCAGACGGTATCATAATATTGATGTCGATCTGCCACATGTAGGTCCTGCGTTAACATCGAACAGTTGTTACCTGTAGCAAAGCTTATATATTTTCTCTGCCTGTAGTACCCAATATATTGTGTCGGATGCATATTCACTGTAGTATGCATATTTATCGCCTATTGTTGGAGAGGAACTCAGCAAAAAAAATGAAAAGAAGACCGCAAATCGAGACTTGATTTTACAAGTGATCTGACATCTATACATACTGATACAGACTGATTACATGCAGCCTGCATGCACATACAATCGTTGATTTTCATATGATTTTCTTACAATTTTTTGCTGCGTGAAACCAACCTCGGCCGGCGCCTTATATCACAAGGACAGTACATATCCCTATTTAATTTGCTATTTATGACTCAAATGAAGCATTATGGCTAATAATAAATAAGCATTTTTCGTAACAATTTTAGGCCCGAAACTATTTGCTCATCTAACCGCACGGTGCAAATACTTTTCTTGTAGTGCAATTTTTAATTGTACATGAAGCACTAAAACTAGCCTAGTTTTAATGCTTTAATACTTAGATAGTATCAAAAGCTTCCGCGCTTCGCGCGGGAGGGGGCATATCCCCCTCCCGCACCCACCCCCTTTTGGGGTCCACGCCCACTTTCTTATAACTTTTATTAACCGTGCCCCCCCCTTAAAAATTTCCTGTATCCGCCCCTGCCGTGGCATGACGTCTTGCATCCGGGTTAACAAAAGGGGTCAGATCCTTTCAGCCAAGGAATGAAGGGTTGGGTGTTCGCACTAGCCGTCCTTTGGACGTGCGTGCTACTGCGGGCCATCAACGGTACGTACCTGTTAACACCTACTATGTTTGACTTAAGTTCATCTTGGGACGCCTATCCCCGGACAGCTGTCCCGCTCACAGATCAGATTTTGCACTATGAACCGCTTAGTTACGACGCAGTCGGAGTTCATCAACAACATGACAGGATACGGAGGAACGTCGGAACGGAGAAGGAAGTGCAGTTCTCTTTCAATGCGTTTGGAAGGTAAGGGGCGTGTGCTTAGACGATAAAGGTGCCGAACCCGTTGCCATGGCCCGGGAGGGACACACGATTACCTTCCTCTCTGTGCCGAGATCTTACCGCCTTTTACCTTAGGGACTTTGGCCTAAGCTTGTGGCATAACCGCGATGTCTTCGCCCCGGGCGTGGTCTTCGAACATGTGACGAGCGAAGGCCCGCAGGCCATTCCGTACGACATGGGTACCTTCTATAGGGGGCAAGTCCGAGGTACGTATGTAGATGTACGTGTTACGTGTATGTATATGCTCGTGTTGCATGTGTGGTAGTAGTCTCGTACCCAGACCCAAATGTACGTAACGTACAGAGGGTCTGGGAATGAAGTCGTGGGAAATGGTTCTATGTTACTCAAATTGCAGCGATTTGTGACGTATACATTCCAGTGGCGGATCCAGAGGGGGGGTTGGGGGGGTTGCAACCCCCCCTTTCAGACCCGTAATGAATACATTCACTAATAGGAAATTCCGAACAAAAGAGAAAGATTACTAGCAAGGCAAAAAGGCTTTAACCGAATCGACATTGCATGCATTGAACATTAACTGTTATTAATAATCACATGTATAGTTATTAACAGAAGGTTTTACAATCCGGCTACTCTACGTGATTTAAAACAATCGCTACGGCGATTGCTTGTTCTGTGGTAGCGGAATTGATTTTCTTTCGCTCGTCTCTATGCAAAATGGATCATAATACAACCGTGCAAGAGGCGATGTAACTTAAAAGTTTTATCCAATACGGCAATAAACTGCAATATCACACTGCACTCTAAACAACAAAACAGGACATTTATAAAAACTCTTACTCAAGTATGCGTGCAGTTTTCTTACATTAAAAAGTAAGCATTGATCAATCTATATGATTAAACATGAACGTATGAGAGATCGAGGCACCGTATGCATGTAAATGGTCATGGAGAGCGCTTGCTAGATATCGCCGAAGTAGCTAGTTAATCAATGAGAAGGATCAAAACATATGCAACATCTTTTGGCTTTGATTTCCATGCATGCGTGCACTATAAAGAAAGCTAAAGAGTACCTGTGGATGAAATCTGCGAGCACATCCCAGAAAACTGTTTCAAGCATCCGATTGTAGTACATATAGACAGTGGCGTAGGAAGGGAATATGAAGTGCAGCGGCCAATAACGCAATAACGGTGGTTACTCCGCCTCCCCTGGCTGGGCGGGAGGGGGGGCACCCCTCCCGCCCAGCCAGGGGGTATGGGGGAGCGCCCCCCCCCCCCCCCCCCCCCCTCCCCCCCATATCCAACGCTTTTTGCATAGATAAACTCCAAAAACTACGCAAAGACTGTAAGCAGTTAAAATAGTAAGTTTTTTCTTTGCCTCTGTCCATGTAGTATAAAACAGCTATATAGTTAGCCAAGATCACTTGTGGTAGCCGTTGTAAACTACGTAGTACGGGTAGCTTAAAACCGCTTTGTTTGTTAGGTGATTTGATCTCATATGTGGTCAAATTCTTTTGTGTGGCATGCAGGAAGGGATAATCTAAGGTATAATTTTTCATTGGTTTGTGGTCATGCACCTCACCCAAAATACCTTGGTAACAGTAAACACCTATTTGACGCCTATTTGCGTCTACAGGAATTAATGGACCTTTTGCCTTTGACGTCACGCATGAATTGTGGGGGGGGGGGCAACTTTAAAAATGGCATAACTTCACCATCATAGCTCCTACATGCTTTTCCTTTTAAATTTTTATTGAGAAGTAAATTACCACACGTTTCGTTTTTGTTGTATTTCACGATGAAGCTCTGTATGCAGAGAAACATTGCGGAAGTTGCTAATGAGACAAGCGAAGTACCGCTTTTCGATTTTTTGGGGGGCAACTTCCGGTAACTTGTGAGCGCTGTAACATTTGCACCGTAACTGGCGAAGGTACCTCATTTTGGAATATAGTCAGGCATTCATAATTTCATACTCGCTGTGTTTCTTCGTGAAGTTCCTATAAGGACTTATGTTACGTTGTGTCAAACACAACCAATTAACTTGTGACGTCAGAAGGCAAAAGGTCCATTGGTTAATACCGCAGTTTTGCTTGTGAAGGTATAAGCTAGCGTCTCGCGATCGATTTTAATGTAATTAACTAGCAGCAATTGCTCAGCTAATTCAGTAAATTGATGCATCCTGTCAACCTATTTTTTTGTTGTTCAGTTACTTAATGGAGTGCAGCGGCAGCCCCGCTGAGTGCAGCTCCTACGCCACTGATAGATCCAGCAATTCTTATAAAATGCTGAATTATTTGAATTTGATTCATGAAAAATATATACCATTTCCTTTTTTGCACGCAGTTTTACGTAGTGTTTTGAGCATGATATCAGAGTGGGTCCTATGTAGGATTGCCTTCGTGGGCGTGGTTTTCGATCGAGCGCTTTAAAACGGTAACGAAGCGTTGCCTTTACTCGCAAGCTCGCATATAATCCATCACAAACATGACAGATATGCACATATAACGTAAGCTTCACTAAACAGGGCCGTTTACTTGGAGTGACAAGTCGGTACCAAAATTCCGCCATTTAATTTTTGTTCTCCTCCTCCGTCTTCCGTTCATCACGTATAACTCGCGACAGGAACGTCGTAATAAGACGAGATTAGCTTCAAAAAGTAGCATTTTAACTCCAAACGCATCTTTTTATGCAGATAAGATGCACAATTGTAAGCTGGTGATAATATGCCGTGAAATAACTCGAGCAGGTGCAATTCATTATCGATAAAAATTCTCGGTTGCCTAGCAGTATGCAATATGACGCCACACACGCGTCTTAATTTACTGTTGCCAGGCTACACACGTAATATAAGCAGCTGCAGACACGTTTACAGCAGGCAGTTCTAATTCAGCAAAGGTGACCAAGCCAATAATATCAGAATAAAGGTAGGCCTATCAATAAAATTAAATAGAGGCCTATATATACAAGATATAAAAATTTAATATAAATAAATTGGAGATGTAGGATTTCTTTTAAAGTATCAAATTGTGTAAAAAGTAAGGAAACAAGGGATTCCGGAATTAATTTATACAATTATGAATCTATAATTATTAAATAGCTACATTTAGCATGCACAGAATAAAAGGGGGCTATATGCTAAATGTAGGTATCTAATAATTATAGATTCATAATTGTATAAATTAATTCCGGAATCCCTTGTTTCCTTACTTTTTACACAATTTGATACTTTAAAAGAAATCCTACATCTCCAATTTATTTATATTAAATTTTTATATCTTGTTTTATTGATTTTTTTTTTTTGTGTATTAAAACGTTATACAGGGAGTACTAATCTCTTCTTTTTTTTCTGTTGGGTTTCCAAGGCTCAGGATTGTCATTTTTGAAATGAGCCTCCTAGCGTTTTCATAAGACTTGTTACTTTCTGGATCATTTGCATAAGTGGTTGTGGGCCTTCTTTGCTTCATGTGCTTGAGTAAAATATTTCGCGGTACGTATCTCGTGCTTGTTTGAATGTTGTCCTGAATGTTTATTCGTTTTCAGTTTTCCTGGCTTGAAGTTGTATATAGGTTTAGGATAGTCCTGGCCTTTGTCTTATTTAAAACGTAATATATATAAACATGTTGAGTGATGATCATGTATAATTTACCAGGATTAAAGAACCATGCAGGAATAAAGAACGTAAGTGTAAATTATGTTAGTGATAGTATACTGTTGTGTTTTTAGAATATATAAATGAAAAATTGTGGTGCGGGTATAGCGGTTGGCCAGTGTACTGGGCGCAGTGGTATGGGTGGAACCCCGGGTACGATAAAAGCGCTAGTTGCTGTGATGACAGTTTGCGACTGGGTTGTAGCTGGTTCATGTGGAGGGATCAGTTGGGCTGCTGTTCTTGCGATGGTGGTTTGCGACTGTGCTGCAGCTGGTTCATGTGGAAGGATCAGTTGGGCGTGCAGAAAGGTTTGACTGCATGGTTATGCCGGAATAAGGATTAAGATAGCCTGGCACTCTGGGTCTGCGGTTGGCGGGTGCGGAGTTGGGTTGGTAGGTTTGGACCTGGGTGCGTAAGCAGGATGATGAGGCTCTGATTCGTCCTCGGTATCGATGGCCATAAATGAAAGCATTTCTCGTTCTGACATACTGCTGGAAATATACGATGGTGAATAGAATATATTACGACTCATATGAATGCATAAAGAATACTATGCTTACTTCGTGCTGGGAGAACTGGGAGAAGTCATAATGGTCTCGATGAACACATGCTGAGCTTATATATAGAAAGATTGAGGTCATCGATTGTATGCATGCTTTATAGACAGTGTTCATGTGAAGTTTAAAGCTGTGCGTTAATTATATGAAGTTTGTGAACTGAGGTCATGTCAAGTTCGAACCTTGGCGTTACTGATATCAAATGGGGTGCAATTTTGGAGACCGCCCATGTGTATACATGACGCATGTATCATCGTTTATACCTTTCAAGATTATCTGAATTTCGCTCTATACCCTATAGCTTAATTTGATGGTGGTATTGTAAAGGTAATGCAGCAGAGTGATGAGATGAATAACATTTGAATTTCTTACGTGGGTAAGTCTGTATGTGAATGTATAGATATCAGATCCTCTCAGAAAGCATTTATAGAATGAGTCATATTATGCCACTTCTACCCAATGCCATATAGTCTGCATTAGGGATACAGACATAGAAATACATATGTGTAGAAGAATGCGTATAAGAAACCATGGTTTGGTTTTATGCTGAATTGTCATCAGGATATGATATATCAAGTCAAAGGAGTTGTTAAAGGTAATAATGCATGTACTACAGTTAAATGTGTCAATTTGAACTGCCGAGGCCTAGGGGAGGACAGCCTTGCTGCAGGCTGGTGTGCTTTTTAAGCACATCACTGAACCCATTGAATCAGATGCATAAAGCAGCAAAGCACATAAACATGTGATATATGTATTGACGTCCATATTTGGTTATGTGTTACATAAATATATGTTAGTCTAAGTTTTGACTGATTGTTCGGATGGTTGCTATAAGTATATACGATGCGGATGGAAATGTAAGAACGCATGCATGTATTTTAGATAAACACACACGGAACACAACAATAAATTAATAAGTCAGAGTAGAAATTCATCTCCATAGGTTGGCTTATTAGTTGTGGTATTTATAACCTACTCACAACTGTTTATTAAAACACTACGACTAAAAGTCAGAAGATGTAGTTGGTGAGACACATCTGGCCAAAATTGCCCTGGCATTCTGCCTCAGTTGTGGTCAGTGTTGAAATCCGCCCGTGACGTTGGGTCCGTACGTGTACACCTATCCTGTGGGTAAATGAAACAGATCAGATGTTGTCTGTGTGCTTTTTAACTCATAAGAATGAAATCCATGTCCATATGTCAGCTTGTAACATAGTAGGCCTTCATGCTATCCTTCTTACTCACAGAATTGGCTTTGTAGCGGTTCCTTTCGAAAGTATTCTTTTTTCCACGCGCTTCTTGAAAACTGTCACACTCCTCACATTCAATATCTTGCGACTCACGATCGTTAGCACAACTGTCATCATTAGTCTCGTACCCAGACCCACCATGACGTAAGCGTTTATCGCTTACAGTATAAACACTACGACAGGTGGGTCTGGGAATATCGTCAAACATTTTTGTTCCAGCGTCCTTGATTTTTGATTATTACTCGCTACATGAAATTTTGTAGTGAAACTTTAACTGAACTGGCTGAAAACTAACTCCTTGGAGATTGTGTTCCATTCATTGTTTCAATTTTAAAGCGTTCGGTAAGCCTTAGCCCCTTTTTAGAAGCGTTGGGGGCCAAACACTACCCACTGCCGAACATACCCTACGCTACCCTACCTAGTGTTGTCTCCGAAGACCCTAGGATTTTTTCACAAAACCACCGACGTCGGACGGGACCGACTAGATCTGGCACACTGCCTAAATATTGAACCCTAACCCTTAGCCTAAGTCTTCGATTTTTACAATTTGCTTGCGACCACCCGCATAGGTCATAATCGATTTCGTGACGCAGCGGAACATTTGTGACGACATAAAAGTTATGTAATTCTCAACATTCCAACGACATTCTAAGAACCATTTCCCACGACTTCATTCCCAGACCCTCTGTACGTGATGTTACACTGTAAGCGATAATCATGGTTACGTACATTTGGGTCTGGGTACGAGACTAGTGTGGTAGCTAGTGCTGTACGCGTCATATGCAAATCACGTGTGGGAGTGGTGTGCTTGATGGGTAACTAAGTTTTGTCCATCAAGCAACTGCCTTCTTTGGGTGCCTTTAAGACTCTTGTTTAATGACCCCAGGTATACTTTGTAAACCCTACAGGTGACCCCATGTATAATTTAACTCTTTTCACCCTATTACAGGTGACCCCATGTCCACTCTGAGTGGTCATATCATCAATGGTGTGTTTGACGGTGTGATAAGGACTGGGGATGAGGTATATTACGTGGAGCTTGCCAAGAAATTCAAGAGGGACACTTCAGGATACCATTCAGTAATCTACCGCCTCAAAGATGTCCTCCTCAACACAACAGAGTCTTCATGTGGTCTGAAGGACGACATTTATGAGCAGATGAAGAAGGTGCAGGCCTCTGCAAAGCCCTTGAAAGCAGAGGTGCCCAGACCCAAAGCAACAGACACTCTCTCTGATATGTTCTCCTCCAGGAAGGGCCGCAGCACATCAGGGACAGTGGGTGGAGGGAAGTATTGCCAGATGTTGGTGGCGGCTGACGACTTTTTTGTCCAGAGCGTTGGCGGTGGCAACACAGTAAACACAGTGAACGAGATAGCCTCCATCTTCGCTGATGTTCAGACCATATACTCCAACACCGACTTCTTCAAGACAGGACAGGCAAGTGGTATTGTACCCACGATAGTGAAGATTCAGATCATATCCCCAACGGACCCTACCTACTCGGGGCTAAGCAACACTGGGCTTGCAGTCACTGACTTCCTCAACCTGTGGTCTACATACAATCATGACAGTTACTGCCTCGCCATGTTGCTCACGTATCGCACCTTTTCAGGCGGAGTTCAAGGTCTTGCGTGGGTGGCTTCCGCCCCTGGGGGAAATGCTGGGGGGATATGCCAGACGTCTGTGACCCTGTCGACAGGGGTGATGAGCCTCAACACGGCAATAGTCACCTTCCAGAACTATGGGGCCAGAGTGGCCCGTCCAGTGTCCATTATAACTGTCACACATGAGATAGGCCACAACTTTGGATCCCCGGTAAGTGTGTTTTAGAGACAGTTAGTAAAAGTTAGTAATTATATATATATAAGACTTTGCTTCAGAACAGCAGTAGATATGTATTACATATGTTTGTATCTGCCTATTCCAAACAATGCACACCTCAAGGATACTGTATTTAAAACCTGGCCCCACTCACATGACTTGAAGTGACCATTGAAAGGAGACTTGACCATTGAATTAGCTTCCCAAGGGAATAACTCCTTACATGATATCATTCCCATGATATCAAATTTATTCTATGTGTGTCTTAAGGTATACTAAGATATGCCAAGGTATACTAAGGTATGCCAAGGTATACTAAGGTATGCCAAGGTATACTAAGGTATGCCAAGGTATACTAAGGTATGCCAAGGTATACTAAGGTATGCCAAGGTATACTAAGGTATGCCAAGGTATACTAAGGTATGCCAAGGTATACTAAGGTATGCCAAGGTATACTAAGGTATACTAAGGTATACTAAGGTATGCCAAGGTATACCATAGTATTGTGCACTGGGGAATGTGTATCTTAAAATATTTATGTCACATACACACACATGCACACACCACACATACACATGCACACACCACACACACATACACATGCACACACCACACACACATGCACACACCTGCACACACCTGCACACACCAGCACGACACAGTGGCTCCTTGCATCGCAGGCAGCAGTGGAGGAGGCAACTACATCATGTACTTCCAGGCCACTGATGGCTCCCAGACCAACAACAATAAGTTCTCAACATGCAGCATCACTTCCATCAACTCTGTCATCACCACTAAGAGCTCGTGCTTCTCACGTGAGTTTGTATCATGTGACACTTAATTAATGATCACCTGATGCCCATCTGATCACCTGATGCCCCACCCCTCATGCCACTACATGTACAGCTAAAGATTCCACAATGCAATATCAGTATATCTGCCCCGCCCCCTCAGTATACGTGCCCCGCCCCCTACATTGCACAATGTTTATATAGCCAGGACAATGAACATGCACACAAATATCTACACATGGGCCCCTCCCCCTCCCCATTATACTGGCCCCTCCCCCTTACCATTATACTTGCCCCTCCCCTTACCATTACACTTGCCCCTCCCCCTTACCATTATACTAGCCCCTTACCATTATACTTGCCCCTCCCCCTTACCATTACACTTGCCCCTCCCCCTCCCATTATACTAGCCCCTCCCCCCCCTTACCATTATACTGGCCCCTCCCCCATGTAGTGTCTGGCTCGTTCTGTGGTAATGGTATCAAGGAGGCCGGGGAACAGTGTGACTGTGGCACTGTACAGGACTGCAGCAGTCCTTCCTCCACCTATGACCCCTGCTGCAACACATCACAGACATGCAAACTCAAGACAGGAGCAACTTGCAGGTGTGCATTAACCAGAGTGCAGTCACCATGGCAACATGCTCTTACCCCTCCAGTGGTGAAGACCCTTGCTGCTCTGCGAGCACCTGCACAGTTATAAAGAACAATCAGACAGTGTGCTTTAATAAGACCGACTGTGCGGCCAGGAGCATGTGTAATGGCATCAACAGCACATGTCCCACCTCCACCTTCAGTCCCGATGGCACCCTGTGTAACAGCAACACGGGCACATGTGTGGGAGGGGTGTGCAGTGGTACCCAGTGTGCCGCCAAGGGGCTAGCTGACTGCCAGTGTACAGACACCAGCTACCAGTGCAACCTCTGCTGTATGTACCCAGCCACTGGTGGGACCTGCCAGTCCACATTTGTCTTGCAACAAGTGAGGAATTTGTGTGTGTGTGGGGGGGGGGGGGGGGGGGGGGGTGGTGTTGGTACATTAAGCTTCCATCTTTCCATAAACTACAGAAAAATTATCTACCCAATGGAATACCCTTCAAGGGTGAGAACTTGGCAACGGGGAAGTCATGTAACAACAATCAGGGCTACTGTTCCAGTGACACCCCTCCTGTGTAAGCCACATAGTGGTCACATGATGATCACATGATGATCACATGACTGTCTTGTCTCCATCTTCAGTTGCAAAGTGGTTAATAATGAGAATGTGCTCACGGGTCTCCTCAACATCTTCAATCCCGCCAGGTCATTGGGTAGTTTGGACTCCTCGCTGTCAGATTTTGCGTTGATCAATTTCATTGTTGCCATAGGAATAGTTGTGGTTCAATCGAAATTGATGTACAACTAATTGCATTGGTATTCAGATTCGTATTGTTTGGAAATGGTTATTAATAATTGCATTTGTAAATTATAATTTGTCAAAAGAATTGTTTGATTTTGGTACTTTGATCGAATTTGCATTGAACTTGATCTCTACAGTATAGGTAGGGCAACTCCCACTGGTTATAGTGTAGTGGTTATAACAAGGTTATTAGATAGACTCCAACTTGTAAGTATAGGTTAGTGGTATTGATAACTTCCTTATGGGGGTTAAAAGAGTAGCCCCACCTGTTGTTATTAACCCATACCCTTTACACTAACCACCTCAATATCAAGTAATGTCCTGCCAATCAGATCTACACTAATGATTGATGCACAGATTTATGAGGTACACAGGTATATATATACAGCAGTGGCCCGGCCCCCTGGCATCAGTTCTTGTTTCGACTGTAGCGTGTGTTGTTTTGCAATTTGACACTGGATTCCTGGGTGGAGGTGTGCAGCCTTAAGTCCCTGAAGTGTGTGCCCTGCCCCTCTGGGATATCATGTGCCTTTGGTACATTTAGCTAGTTGGCTTCATTGCAGCAGTTAATGTTTTATTTGCCTACAGCCAACTAGCCAAACGTACACAAATCACACTGGCTAACTAATCAAATCTGTGGGATACTATAGATATGCTGTAATTTATAGGATGCTGCAGTTACATTGTATGGTTATGTGTCGTCGTGATCTTGTAGTATCATTGTACGTAAGAGATGGGGCAATATACGTTTCCCGAATTTGGCAAGAAACGGATGTATGGTTGTGGAAATATAACGTTTTTAAACACACCTTAAAAGTCGTAATTAAAAACGGTACGGAGTTCACATCTTTAGCACACGTTACACCTAGCACACATTACACCTAGCACATTACACCTAGCACACCACACCTAGCACACATTACACCTAGCACACACTACACCTAGCACATTACACCTAGCACACGTTACACCTAGCACACATTACACCTAGCACACTACACCTAGCACACACTACATCTAGCACATAACACCTAGCACACATTACACCTAGCACACTACACCTAGCACACATTACACCTAGCACACACTACACCTAGCACATTACACCTAGCACACGTTACACCTAGCACACATTACACCTAGCACACTACACCTAGCACACATTACACCTAGCACACACTACATCTAGCACATTACACCTAGCACACATTACACCTAGCACACTACACCTAGCACAAATTACACCTAGCACACACTACACCTAGCACACACTACACCTAGCACACACTACACCTAGCACACACTACACCTAGCACACACTACACCTAGCACACACTACACCTCACACATTACACCTAGCACACACTACACCTAGCACACACTACACCTAGCACACATTACACCTAGCACACGTTACACCTAGCACACACTACACCTAGCACACGTTACACCTAGCACACACTACACCTAGCACACACTACACCTAGCACACATTACACCTAGCACACATTACACCTAGCATACACTACACCTAGCACACATTACACCTAGCACACATTACACCTAGCACACACTACACCTAGCACACATTACACCTAGCACACATTATACCTAGCACACACTACACCTAGCACACACTACACCTAGCACACACTACACCTAGCACACATTATACCTAGCACACACTACACCTAGCACACACTACACCTAGCACACATTACATCTAGCACACACTACACCTAGCACACATTACACCTAGCACACATACACTTAGAACACTACACCTTGCACACTTTACACCTAGCACACATTACAGCTAGCACACATTATACCTAGCACACACTACACCTAGCACACACTACACCTAGCACACATTATACCTAGCACACACTACACCTAGCACACATTACACCTAGCACACATTACACCGGCTATAGCACACACTACATCTAGCACACACTACACCTAGCACACATTACACCTAGCACACACTACACCGAGCACACACTACACCTAGCACACATTACACCTAGCACACACTACACCTAGCACACACTACACCTAGCACACATTACACCTAGCACACACTACACCTAGCACACACTACATTTAGCACACACTACACCTAGCACACGTTACACCTAGCACACATTACACCTAGCACACGTTATACCTAGCACACGTTACACCTAGCACACACTACACCTAGCACACATTACACCTAGCACACACTACACCTAGCACACACTACACCTAGCACACACTACACCTAGCACACATTATACCTAGCACACACTACACCTAGCACACACTACACCTAGCACACATTACATCTAGCACACACTACACCTAGCACACATTACACCTAGCACACATACACTTAGAACACTACACCTTGCACACTTTACACCTAGCACACATTACAGCTAGCACACATTATACCTAGCACACACTACACCTAGCACACACTACACCTAGCACACATTATACCTAGCACACACTACACCTAGCACACATTACACCTAGCACACATTACACCGGCTATAGCACACACTACATCTAGCACACACTACACCTAGCACACATTACACCTAGCACACACTACACCGAGCACACACTACACCTAGCACACATTACACCTAGCACACACTACACCTAGCACACACTACACCTAGCACACATTACACCTAGCACACACTACACCTAGCACACACTACATTTAGCACACACTACACCTAGCACACGTTACACCTAGCACACATTACACCTAGCACACGTTATACCTAGCACACGTTACACCTAGCACACACTACACCTAGCACACATTACACCTAGCACACATTACACCTAGCACACACTACACTTAGCACACGTTACACCTAGCACACACTACACCTAGCACACACTACACCTAGCACACATTACACCTAGCACACATTACACCTAGCACACACTACACCTAGCACACACTACATTTAGCACACACTACACCTAGCACACACTACACCTAGCACATGTTACACCTAGCACACATTACACCTAGCACACATTATACCTAGCACACGTTACACCTAGCACACACTACACCTAGCACACATTACACCTAGCACACATTACACCTAGCACACATTACACCTAGCACACATTACACCTAGCACACACTACACCTAGCACACATTACACCTAGCACACATTACACCTAGCACACACTACACCTAGCACACATTACACCTAGCACACATTATACCTAGCACACACTACACCTAGCACACACTACACCTAGCACACACTACACCTAGCACACATTACACCTAGCACACACTACACCTAGCACGCACTACATTTAGCACACACTACACCTAACACACACTACACCTAGCACACGTTACACCTAACACACATTACACCTAGCACACATTATACCTAGCACACACTACACCTAGCACACATTACACCTAGCACACATTACACCTAGCACACACTACACCTAGCACACATTACACCTAGCACACATTACACCTAGCACACACTACACCTAGCACACATTACACCTAGCACACATTATACCTAGCACATACTACACCTAGCACACACTACACCTAGCACACACTACACCTAGCACACATTACACCTAGCACACACTACACCTAGCACACATTACACCTAGCACACATTACACCTAGCACACGTTACACCTAGCACACGTTCCACCTAGCACACGTTACACCTAGCACACGTTACACCTAGCACACATTACACCTAGCACACGTTACACCTAGCACACGTTACACCTAGCACACGTTACACCTAGCACACATTACACCTAGCACACGTTACACCTAGCACACGTTACACCTAGCACACGTTACACCTAGCACACACTACACCTAGCACACACTACACCTAGCACACGTTACACCTAGCACACGTTACACCTAGCACACATTACACCTGGCACACGTTACACCTAGCACACATTACACATAGCACATGTTACACCTAGCACACGTTGCTCCTAGCACACACTACACCTAGCACACACTATACCTAGCACACGTTACACCTAGCACACGTTACACCTAGCACACATTACACCTAGCACACACTACACCTAAGCACACACTACACCTAGCACACATTACACCTAGCACACACTACACATAGCACACGTTACACCTAGCACACACTATACCTAGCACACACCACAGCTAGCACACACCACAGCTAGCACACGTTACACCTAGAACACTACACCTAGCACACACTACACCTAGCACACATTACACCTAGCACACACTACACCTAGCACACACTACACCTAGCACACACTACACCTAGCCCACACCACACCTAGCACACACTACACCTAGCACACATTACACCTAGCACATACTACACCTAGCACACACTACACCTAGCACACGTTACACCTAGCACACGTTACACCTAGCACATGTTACAGCTAGCACACGTTACACCTAGCACACATTACACCTAGCACACGTTACATCTATAGCACACGTTACACCTAGCACACATTACACCTAGCACACATTACACCTATCACACTTGGCATGCAGTTGAGCAGATCTGAAGTGATTTCATGTGATCCTATATATTGGAGAGCCTTGTGTTCTAGATGATGCACACCATTCCTTTTCTTCCTCCATAGGGGCAGTTCAGAAGCTGTATTACATGCCAAACCTGCGGCTATCGCTCTGTTACGTTTGATGCCTTCATGTATCTAAGTGTACCCCTTCCTCCTGGGACTGGGAAGTGTAGTCTGGAGGTGAGTGTGTATATATATATGTGTGTGTGTGTGTGTGTGTGCAAATGTGTGGTGTATTTATTGTAAATGCCTGGTGTGTACTAGAGTGACCTGGTGTGTACTAGAGTGACCTGGTGTGTACTAGAGTGACCTGGTGTGTACTAGAGTGACCTGGTGTGTACTAGAGTGACCTGGTGTGTACTAGAGTGACCTGGTGTGTACTAGAGTGACCTGGTGTGTACTAGAGTGACCTGGTGTGTACTAGACCACACCTGTGGCTTTACATAGGAGGTGGTGCCCAGACCACACCTGTGGCTTTACATAGGAGGTGGTGCCCAGACCACACCTGTGGCTTTACATAGGAGGTGGTGCCCAGACCACACCTGTGGCTTTACATAGGAGATGGTGCCCAGACCACGTATCTGTGATGGCAACTAAAGGAGGATGTTGGCAACATCCTTACATCATTCTTCACACTTCCATATACGGACACTTCTTACAATCAGTTCTTACATTTAGTGGAATAGGTAAAGGTGGATTGCACACTACATTTATCTCTGTATTCAAAACTGGTAAAGTAACAGCTACATCCTCAGCTATGTCAAAAGACACTATAAACTTCTCATTGAGAAACACCTCTACTTCAGCCCAACATCTTGTAAAATTTTGACATGATATTAATAATATGACGTATTGCCCACCGCAACACATCAGGTGTAGTGGTGACACTGCTTCCAGCAGAGTGCTCAAGAATTGATGCAATGATACTTCTAGTATTTTCTAAATGCTGAGATGCTATATTGGTGTGGCTGTAAAACACTAGCCCCTTTCGTATCATGGGTGCTTGCAGTTCATTACGTTCATTAATGTCATTTTTAAAATGGTCCACAAAACTCTTCAAATCACCAACAGTCTTCATCATCCATGCAACTACACACAGAACTGTTGAATACAAATATAGAGTTTAATAAACAACATAATAAACTAACATTGCATGTTGCCATGACAAATTTTGATAAAATTGGTTTGGTTGATAAGAGCACTGCGCTAAATCAGAATCTCGTAATATGCAAGGCACTGTTACTACATAAGCAGCAGAGTCTGAAAATTATCTAGCTAAAGCACCCACGGCAACGAAAAGGTGCGTTTTATATAGAACACCTCGTTAACACTCTCTACCTACGTAAAAAAAGGTCAGAAACGTATCTTAGTAACACTGAAAATTATCTAGCTAAAGCACCCACGGCAACGAAAAGGTGCGTTTTATATAGAACACCTCGTTAACACTCTCTACCTACATTAAAAAAAGGTCAGAAACATATCTTAGTAACATTAGGGCAAATAAGTATGACCATAGATATATCTATGGTCCGACGTCCCACTGTCATAAAAGCTATTAGCTTTAACGATAATCGCGTACTTTAAACCATATGAAGCCGTTCGTGGAGGCTACCCTGCGCATCGTCTGATTGCCCTCATATTTAAATGAGTAATGCATCTAGGTGTCCTTAATACCTTCATATGTATTTCATGCAACCCATTCAATGCGCTACAAAATTCTATAACCATCAAACCATACCCTTTTTTGACACGCCCACAACTTACTACTGCGAATCATTTCACCGTATACAACGAATAGCAAATGCTAAAAGAAGTCATGGACTACCTTTATAGAATACAGAAAGCACAACAAAACATTCTCTCTGAGAAAGTTGGTGGTATATAGGATTTGAAGGCAATGTTGGTGTAAAAAGGAAGGGAACAAGGGATCAGCGATGATACGAATTTTTTTTAACAGTCCTATTTATCACTTTTGTAGTACGTACATTTTACGTTAGGACTGTTAAAAAAATTCGTATCATCGTTGATCCCTTGTTCCCTTCCTTTTTACACCAACATTGCCTTCAAATCCTATATACCACCAACTTTCTCAGAGAGAATGTTTTTTTATATCTTGTTCCCTTCATTTTTTTTTTACATTGGGTTGCCTTAATATAACCAGGTACCAGTATGACATTGTGTACCTGCCCTCTAGTACAGGCAAGTGCATTCATCAGAACCTGTACTTGTATGTACATTTATGTAACTCAGAAATGTGATAGACCCATTTTTGGGTGAGGGGCCATTAGTAGTAGAGAGAAAAGGATCAGCCATTTATACCAGCTGTGCAGAAGTACCCACCAAAATGCTATGTCCAGCTGTAGCAACACTGAACATGTCACTGCCTAGCAACATCATGTTTTGTGGTTTGTTTCTGACTATATGGAAGCAAATACTTATAAACTCCTGGGGTTACCTTCTTTGTGATTTTATTCAATTGCCATTGAGGATAGGTCCCCCATATATGCCTCAGACATATATGTATTATCCACTCAAGGTGGAGGGTATCATGAGGCCCAACCTCACTCATTGTCGCCTATTTTAGGCAAATGAATCTGCTTGGACAATCAGTTGATAACACACCTACCATTGAGGTCTACTGCTATAGGTCCATACTTGTTTTGTGTGATTGTAAGAGGTATCATAGAAATAGGGTTCTGAGGCAGCACTATGATGCCTTACCCCAGCTAAAATATCATTTTCTGATAATTTTATTGCATTAATGGGAGTATAAGGGTGGCCTTGAAAAGGCTATTCTAAGCAATAGGACATTGCTAGATGAGTTAAATGACATTGCTAGATGAGTTAAATGATGCCTTTTGCCAGACCCATCCATGGTTAGCACAAAAGGTTACCACTAGATCTGCACATGCTGCTGTTAGCAAAGTTAGTGCAGATGCTAAGGCACTGAACATTCGAAGAACAAAAGCAGGGGGATTGTTAAAAGATGTTTGTGCATTAGAACACGGCTATCATTGGGTTCATACAGGGAGTAGCTAAAATGATTAAGAAGATGGCATGCAGTCAATATACTTAAATTTACTTACTTTGACACTGGTAATACATATAGAAGCCACATAATAATGTAGACCCCATGTCATGCATTATTTGTGTGTACTATACTAGGGGTGACATTATTGAACTGTATTGCGAAGCATAATAAACATAACTGTAACAGAAATAGTGTATCTAATATGAATACTGTGTAGCAACACCCATTATGCAGCATGACAAAATCCAGCTGTACATGTCATCTAGCAACACAATGTATAAAGCACTTTTCCAGCTGCTCTAGACTAAAAGAAGCGCGCCAAACCACAATATTCCATGCACAACTGAACTCACCTTTTGGTGGTAGTTGTATTTCCGTTGTAGCGTGCTGTCTCCGCCTCACGCTTACGCTTCTGATATTGCGCCCTTTTCGCTGTACATGTAGGCCTACGCGCAGCAGAAGAGTTTCTCCAATATAGACTCCTTTGTGAAGCCAGATTGGATTCTCGATTCGCCTGAATCTTTAGCCTCTTAGAAGCTCGAATCTTGTTCATGTTGCCGCCTCTTATAAGCTCTCGACTCCAGATTTGCTCGGTACATGTCACGAGCAGACGCCCGCCTTTATTCAGCATCAGCATCGTACCGAACTCGGGAGGACTCTACCTCATAGCCTCGATTTAGGACGTATTCCTCTTGTCTCTTTTTTTTTTTTTCTACTCTTTCGCGCGTGAAGGCATTTTGACAACGCCACCATAAATGTCTAATTATACGTAATATGGGTATTGTCATGGGAACGCTTGTGTACTCGGACGTAATTATTGCTTCATACCAAACATGTATATCTGACATCAAGGGGCAGTCGGTAGGATTTTTCTAGATTTTTTGGTGTAACTGGCGCTCTTTAAAACCTTTCCTATCTCGAGTTATACTCACCCATAAAGACGACGACTATGGACAAATCAAGGTCTGGGAACGAGAACTACGACCTTTTATGTTCTCTTAAAGTAAACGGTTTGGCGACTTGAACAAAGTATGAAAATGATCGTCTTTCCATTGTGGCTCGATAGCAATAAAGAGCTACACTATCCGTTTCTCGGTTCGTGAGTTATACGCGGATCGCGTATTTTTAATGATTTCATGATACGGCACAAATCCTATACGAGAGTTACTGCCGTAACTCTCGATAATAATATTATTATTATCAAATAAAACAATCATGCTCTAGGTGAAGCTGGGGGGGTAAATACCCCCCCCCCCCCCCCCCCCCGGTTCCGCCGCCGCTGCTGGTATAAACGCTGTCTGCTTGCTCAACTCATAAGCTGTTTAATTTCTGTTTGTGGCTTAGGCCAAGGACTACGATAAAGAAGGAACTGGAAAGATAACGTTTCAAGACTTCTCTGAAGTTAGTAAGTGCGTTGTACGAATCTAAATTCAGTAACTGTTGGATACGGGGGTGTGGCAGTATGTTGATACAACCATCTTGTATGGGCAAACAGGGGCGGATACAGGATTTTATGTTAGGGGGGCATATAGGGATGGGAATGGGGGCGTGCCCCTCCGAACTTGCCAGGGTGTCTGGGAAAGCACAGTAAGCACCATCATCTCCGCCCCAAAACCCTAGCCACTGGTGTTTTTTTTTTTTTTTTGCACTTTTGGAAGTTATAAAACAGGTATTCACAGATACAAATGATTAAAGATACCCATAACAGTCACACTTCACAAATAGCGTCAATTAGAAGCATCCTCCCAGGGTATTTTCGACTATAGCTGTCAATGATAGCATCAATAATATCTTTGTGCACATACAATAACATTAACTCTGTCTTCCCCCATAGTATTGACATTTTTTAAAAATAAATCTCAAAGAGGAATTAGCTCATCATCACAATTAAACGTGTATAGGTCGTCTGCAACGATAGTCTCTTCATCATCTTTGAAAAGATGCGAAGGAATTAAACATAATGCTCGTAAACCTTGAATAGTTAGATCCGAAAATCGAAGATCTAATTGCTGAATGAGACAATCCAAATATGGAATAAAAACAGCCAATTAAAAATATTCTTTTGGTGATCTAGCAGGAACATTGTTCAGCTGTGTTTGATCTACTACTTTCCTGACGGCAATTGAAATTGAAATTCGCAATGTACGAACTGAACACTGACTGAACGAATGTACGAACTGAACGCTGAACGAATGTACGAACTGAACGCTGAACGAATGTACGAACTGAACGCTGAACGAATGTACGAACTGAACGCTCAAAAGCACAATAGAAAAAGTGCCACGTGTCAGAGGTGATACTTAGCACGTACAACAGGTCTAGCGCCTGCAAGAGTGTGGTGCTGATGACATTCATTACAATGGACAGGAGGCGTATCCTTATTAGTTATGGGGGGGCATAGGCCGTGTTTGCCCCCCCCCCCCCCCCCCCCCCCCCCCCCCTGTATCCGCCACTGGCAAACAAGGACATAAAACGGGTCAAATCAAGTTTTTAAATCGTTGTGTGACATTTTACATCATACGAATTGTGATTGTATTATTATATCACGTGATAACTCCTAAACATTTGGACTTGGTCCCGTGACCTCTGGCATGTATGTACCTGCAGTGACTGACTGGATGCTGAAGAGGGACCCCAGGGAGGAGATACTGAAGGCCTTCAAGCTGTTTGATGATGACAACACAGGCAAGATCAGCCTTAGGAACCTGCGCAGGGTGGCCAGGGAGCTAGGGGAGAACATGTCGGAGGAAGAGCTATAAGGGCGATGATCGATGAGTTTGACACAGACCATGACGGGGAAAGTAAGCGAAGAAAAGGGGTGTGGCCATGTGAGCTGTTTGTTAACATGGTTGCTATGGCTACCCTTACTTGTAGTATCTGAAGAGGACTTCATCGCCATCATGACCGGAGATACATAACTGATAAGCCTTACTTCGTCACATTACTCCTTTCTCTGTCGAGACCTTACTTCCTATCTTCATTGCACTTGGATACTTGATTCTCCCTCTCCCCCCCTCCTCCTCCCCTCTCCTTCCTCCCAGAGGTGCTTAACCTTTCAGTGTGTGTGAGGTGTACAGTATGTGTGTGAGGTGTACAGTATGTGTGTGAGGCGTACAGTATGTGTGTGAGGTGTACAGTATGTGTGTGAAGTGTACAGTATGTGTGTGAGGCGTACAGTATGTGTGTGAGGTGTACAGTATGTGTGTGAGGTGTACAGTATGTGTGTGAGGTGTACAGTATGTGTGTGAGGTGTACAGTATGTGTGTGAGGTGTACAGTATGTGTGTGAGGTGTACAGTATGTGTGTGAGGTGTACAGTATGTGTGTGAGGTGTACAGTATGTGTGTGAGGTGTACAGTGTGTGAGGTGTACAGTATGTGTGTGAGGTGTACAGTATGTGTGTGAGGTGTACAGTATGTGTGTGAGGTGTACAGTATGTGTGTGAGGTGTACAGTATGTGTGTGAGGTGTACAGTATGTGTGTGAGGTGTACAGTGTACATAGCAGAGATCTACACATTGGAAGTAACATGAATCAGCTACATGGTGGGAGGGGGATGGTGGGAGTGTGAGGGATGGTGGGACTGGAGGTTATATTAATAAACCAGAGGGTCTACTAGTTATGAGAACAGGTCACAGCAGGGCATACAAATTGCTTCACTACTTACAGCAGTACATATGTGTGAGGCAATTAACTACATTCAGTGCAAATTATTATTACATGCCAGGTAAGTACATGAAAGAATCGTGGTGCCATGTAATGGTTAACAGCACCATATTAACAAATGCATGTAACCGTACACACATCAACAGTCACACGTTTCACGAGCGTTTGCTTGTTCTATCACTATGGGGTGCTCATTTGAGCGCTCAGAGTCACCTGCTGTCTTCATCACAATGTCCCCAATGAACTGATACATCGCCTGCATGTGTGTGTGTGTGTGTACATTGAAATATTTGTACATGTATTTAGAAAGCGTCTGGGGCCAAGGTACACTACATGAAAGTGGACATGAGGCTAGACATGATGGAGTGCTCCCTAACACCCAAATGAGTGCTCCCTAACACCCAGGTGCTCACATCATCAACACCAGCTCCAGTCTTGGCACTGACTTCTGCAAACCTCGCTCCATGTGCCTGGGCCTCGGCCTCCCCTACAAATGAAGACACCTTCCTACTGCCCTCCAGGTCTGCCTTATTGCCCAGCACTATCAGCGGGGGCTTCTCCCAGGCACTAAATGCCTGCATAAAAAGGGGAAACATTAACTCCCATCCCTCCCTCCTCCCTCCCTCCCTCCTACCTCCCTCCCTCCTCCCTCCCTCCTCCCTCCCTCCCTCCTACCTCCCTCCCTCCTCCCTCCCTCCTCCCTCCTCCCTCCCTCCCTCCTCCCTCCCTCCCTCCTCCCTCCCTCCTCCCCTCCCCTCCCTCCCTCCCTCCCTCCTCCCCTCCCCTCCCCTCCCCTCCCCTCCCTCCTCCCCTCCCTCCCTCCCTCCCTCCCTCCTCCCCTCCCTCCCTCCCTCCTCCCCTCCCTCCCTCCTCCCCTCCCTCCTCCCCTCCCTCCCTCCTCCCCTCCCTCCTCCCCTCCCTCCCTCCTCCCCTCCCTCCCTCCCTCCCTCCTCCCCTCCCTCCCTCTCACCTCCCTCTCACCTCCCTCCCCCTCCCTCCCTATAAAATTTTAAAGGTGCTGTTATGAGGAATGGGTCCAACATGAGAGGGGGCATGGTGGGGGAGGGGCAACACACCAGGGGGTTAAAATGTTACGGTAAAGAAGCCAGCTAACTTCTGTTATGTCCAGTACCCACTTCTTCAGATTAGCAAAGCTTTCGGGATTAGTGATGTCATATACCAGGATGATACCCTGGTGATCAAGCCGTAAAAGTGACATAAATAACTGACCTGTCACACACACACACACACATGCACACACACATGCTCACACACACATGCACACACACACATGAACACATGCACACACACAGGATGTTGAGCAAATAGGGGCATCTCTTAACTAGCACCTCTTATTTATACTACCAACTTTCTCATAGAGAATGTTTTTATTTACTTGTACATACAGCTTTCATGAAACTGAAAATGCACTAACTGATCTATAGAAGCTTTTTGACCCTGTAAGTAAACAATGTATTTGTGTACATGTATATATAGTGAGCTGACCGCATGTACATGTAGACTGTAGTTATTGCACACTCGTGCTCATATCACATGGTGCACAGCTACCAGTACTAACCTTGGCGCCTCTGTAGTACCCTCTCCTTATGCTCCTGTACCGTTCCTGGCCCGCGGTATCCCATAACTGAACTTTGTAGCTTTTTGAGTCGATCGAAATAACGCGGCTCTTGAAATCAAGTCCTGGCAGCACGCAGTGAATGCTGAGATTTATAACAACGCACCAACATACCCAGAGTATGGACATAGCTGTCGCTGTACGATTGCTGTGTGTACTGGAGTACTATGCATGTTTTTCCAACGTTAGAATCTCCTATTATGACGATCTTTACTACTGGGCCAAATGGTTCCATCCTTCTCCGTACCAATCAGTCGTTGAGTGCATGCATAACACATGTAAGTGTAGTTGTATTCGAATACGAGCGCCCGCCGCCATCATTACGTAAAAGCTAAGATCAACAACTCGTGATGTTTTTCATATCTTTGCTCACTTACGGTACGTGCCGTCTGTATACATGTCAACTTCATTTGCTCCAGTGCCATTCGGTGGCGGGAGGAGGTGGAGGGTGGTGTGCCTGGGAAGGAGGTGGAGGAAAGTGTGCCTGGGAAGGAGGGTGGAGGGTAGTGTGCCTGGGGAGGAGGTGGAGGGCCCTATTGTACAAGGATGTTTCACAATCAAGGAAAATCAAATTAACTGTTAATGCCTCCAAAATGAAGTCAATGTATGTCAACCAAAATGTTATTGGCTTGAAATGAGTGGTCTTCCTATCTTGATTCGGGGGGTTGAATTAGATATTTTTTATTATAAAACGTTAGAAATTAATACATGAATGTATATATAATAATACATGTTAAACACAAATTTCAATATTGAACTAGTAAACTATGTAACTATGTATGAGTCAACTATCTAAGTAGAGGTCTGAGACTTTAGCACGGGGACCTGCCCTTGCAAGAAATGCTCTGGCATTCGAGCGCACAAGGGAAAGGTTTAGTCTCGAATAAATGCTGTCCAGAGTGGTGGAAGTGGAGGAGTTAACCTGAACTGAAAGGCGGGAAGCAAGTTTCTTGAAGGTGTCAGAGGCAAGTTGGCCCCATGCCCCGAATAAATCGACAACAAGCGGTATGCAGCTCCAGCCTAGTTCTGCACAAATCCCAGAATTTGCTAGTATCTTTCGCTGTTCTGTGGCAAAAGCTGCAGTGCCTGCTGTGTGTCCCGCTTCGGAAACTATGTCAGGTTTTAGCGGAGACGACACAGATAGGTCGAACGCGGCAGGTTTGCCATTGAAGCCCCAGTTGTTAACTAGAATGTCTGCTGGTCTAGATTGTTTCTGGTCATGACCAAGACCACTGCCAGCTTCCAGCTTAGGGTTGTATAAGGCTTTCTTGAAGAGGTGATACAAGGTATCGCGAAGGTTGTTATGACGCGCAATGACATCACTACCTCTCTTGCATGTTAGAGCGTGGTGAGCCTCAAGGGCTTTGGTAGGGCAAAGGGCACACACAGAGCCGGGCTCACATAACTGAATACCAAGCCACCATTTGATGGCAAACTGACATTCGGATGGTGTTAAATGCAAGCCTAAGGCCGGTGATGGGGCGACACGCAACCAAGAGCTAGCATGTGGGGATGAGACAGAAAGAAGTCGGGCTCGGTCAGCCAGGGAGCTGCTTTGCAAGAGGGATTGAAACTGTTTGTCTTCAAGATTCTGTGACAAAACATGTCGATTGGTGTGGATGGAGTCAAAGGTTGATGAAAGAGCTTCATTGGGAGAAACAAGGGCATTATAAATATTGATGGCCTCGAGGAGGTATGGTGAATTGATGTGGTCAGAGAAGGAGGCACTAATAGAGCTGATGTATGCAGCAGAGCAATGGAGGAAAACAGTAAGCTCAGCGTGGCTTGCTTCCAGGCTGGGCAGTTAGGTGACAAGTCAATAGCAGTGCACTCCATGAAACAGGCTCTGACACTATCATCAAATGTAGCGAGAGCGGATTGAATCAAATTTGGAGGTGTGGTACGTGCAATGTGCGTGACCTTGCAGAAGGCAGCACACTGGCGAAGGAGAGTTAGGGCAATCTGGGGATCCTCTAGTTTCTGCAGTTGTTGGTGCAAGATATTAGAAGCCCTGATGGCTGATGATGCAAAGTCTTCACAAAAGCTTTTGTTTCCAATTGGTGACCCAAGAATGACAAAATTCGGAACATTTGAGCATGTAGTGATAGCATCATGAAAGTCAGGTAGGGGTTTTTTGCAAAAAAGTTCACATTTGCTGAAGTTAGGAAATAGGCCAAGGGGGGGCCCCTGATTATTCAAGATAGATAGGGCCTGATCAATGCTAGTCTTGGACCCAGCCAGAGCACCATCGTCCAAGTACCATTTGTTGAAAGATAGGGACTCACAGGCATTTTCGATTTCAATGATGACAGGGTGAATAACGAGAGAAAATAGAAGGGAGCCAAGTGGATCACCTTGCTGCACACCTGAGGTAGATGACAGACTGCCCAGTGGATGCCAAAGATTGGTGGGATGGCTGTAGCACCATGACACCCATGGGAGGAGCTCAGGGAAATGGGAGTGGCATTGATCGAGTACAGCTTGTCTTGAGACATTGTTAAAGGCATTGCGGAGATCTACCTTTAGGACTACAAAGTCGTCATCTTCCCAATGACGGTCAACACATGCTCGTAATGAATGGACCATGGTCTCGGCTCCACCTGGGCAAGCTACTCCGAGTTGGTGTGGACTGAAGTAATCAGCAGCCTTGCATTTAACCATGGCGCATAAACATCTGCTGGTTAATCGACGTAGCACCTCACCTATGGCAATAGGTCTAATGTCACAGTCAAGAGCCTTGGATTTATTGATGGCTATCAGGGAACCTCCAGCAAGGTGAGTTGCGATTTCTGCTGGGACCTTACCACTGGCCAACAGGTTCACTACACTTAAAAGCACCTTGGCAAGTGAGGTAGGCAGGGTGGCTTCCAGAGCATCTAGGATGTGTTGAATTCTTAAGCCAGAGGGGCCGCAAGCTGTATCTTTGCTGAAAGAGTGGATAATGGACAAAATGTTGAAGTCAGCAGGAAGGATGTTAGGTGAGCTCTGAGGTGAGTGATCCATGGGGATAATAGGAGGAGGAGAGTGTGGATGTTTGGATTTCAGAGCCTCCCAGGTCTTGCTACTGTTAGCGGCAATGCCATTAGAACACAACATCCGACAAGCCTTACCATAAAGACCCTCCTGAGCCAGAGAGAAAGCTGCTTCGGCTTATAATCAGGTGTGGAAGAGCTCTTGAAACCTGATTTGATGCTTGAACAAACTACGTGCCCATTTTCGCGCTCGATTCGCGCCAATGATTTGGGCAAATTGCAATGTATGGGGAGGCGGGGATTATAACATTGGCGCGAATCAAGCGGGAAAACGTTGTTCAACTGTATCTCCGTAACGGATGGCATAAAAATTAACTTGACGAACAGAACAAATCGATAGGTATAGGACCTCTCTACCTACAAACCGAATTTGAAGCGATTTGATTACTCCTACCGAAAGTTATGGGGGGGGGTTGAATCCAGTGGGGTATTGAACGTTGCAATACTGACACGGAGCAAGTGCAAGACTCCAAAATGTATTTTACCATAGCGAAATGGTGCAGTATGAAGTGTTGAAAATAGGAAGTTGATAGCGTTAACTGTTCGGAAGTTATAGCAAATCAAACGTAATGCATTTTTATTATACTTTTTTTATAATACAACCTTTTCTCGTAAACTTTCCCATATATGGGACAGTTTCCGAGATATTATAAAATAATCGTGTTATAACATTTGAATTGCTGTATCTGCCGAACAATAAAGGCTATCGACTTCTTATTTTCAACACTTCATACTACACCATTGCCCTAGGGTAAAATACATTTTTGTGTCTTGCACTTGCTCAGTACCATCATTGCAACGTTCGATACCCCACCAGGTTCAAACCCAACATAACTTTCTGTAGGAGTAATCAAATCGCTTCAAATTCGGTTTGTAGGTAGAGAGGTTCTATATCTATCGATTTGTTCCGTTCGTTAATTTTTATGCCATCCGTTACGGAGATATAGTTGAACAAACTATACGTTCACTTTTTCCCGCTCGATACGCGGCAATAATATAATCACTACCTCCCATACTTTGAGCGGGACGCGATTTGCCCAAATCATCGGCGCGAATCGAGCGGGAAAATGTGCACGCACGTAGTTTGTTCATAGATAATAGAGTGTACTCTATTATCTATGGTTTGTTCAACTATATCTCCGTAATGGATGGCATAAAAATAAACGAACAGAACAAATCGATAGATATAGGACCTCTCTACCTATTTGAAGCGATTTGATTACTCCTACAGATACAGAAACTGATATCGATCATGAGTCTGAGATACATAACATGCAGTGATGCAAACAGTGCGCTTGCTATCTAAATACTTGTAATTAACCATGCATTGTGCTTCAGCATGACACACGCCTCCAAACGTTGAGGGAGAAGGTTCCATCTCTGGCGCTGTTAAATCAGCTTAGCTCGCGAAAACACCCGCTCGGACAGAGCTGAAGTATGAATCTTTAATAAATTGTTTAATAATATCATAATGTTTTGTGGTTAGCCATGAATTTTTAATAAAAATTGGTTAATAACATCAATTTATCCGACCTGGCAGGCCGGCTAGTCTCGTACCCAGACCCAAATGTACGTAACGATGATTATCGCTTACAGTATAACATCGACAAGTCGATCGAAGTTGTTCTGGTGCGCCGGAATGTTGGCGCTCCAATCAGAATCGAGAGCCCGCGTGACGTCACGGTAATTAGATTCCAATAGCATTCCACACTACAGAGAGTAGCCTGGTGCTTGATCGTGCGTGCGCGGCTAAGGTTGTGATATATGGACACGTGTCTAAAACGAAGGGAAAGCCATTTCAATATGGAAGGAGTCATTACGAAGTACGTCTAATATCTGTCGTGAATCGCTTTCCAGCCCATCGCGTTCACCACTCTGAGAGTGTCATTGCGGTGGTAGCCTTTTCTCTCCGTAGCTTAAGCAAGACAGATATACTTTAACAAAACTCACGTTTTATCGTGCTGACGTAGCCGTTGCTATGACAACCCTAATTATCGAACATTCCAATTACATTCCCAAGAACAACTTTCTTCGACTTGTTGGCCAGACCCTATGTACGCTGTATTATACTGTAAGCGATAATGCTTACGTACGTTTGGGCCTGGGTACGAGACTACTCAGGCCGGCCGGTCACAGGCCTGACTTTCGGCAACCCTGCACGTGATGTATCTTGGGGAGATGTGAAGCCCTCATGGTTTGAGGTAGTTTAGGTCTTCGCGCGTACCATTACGTCATTGTAAAAGCTTGCTATTAATAAAATAAAATTCGGTTATTAACCGCATTTAATATATACGCACAATTGAAAGATGTATATACAATTATACATTAAACATTAGCTTTACATGTTAAACACAAATTTCAATATTTAACTAGTAAACTATGTAACTATGTATGAGTCAACTATCTAAGTAGAGATCTGAGACTTTAGCACAGGGACCTGCCCTTGCAAGAAATGCTCTGGCATTCGAGCGCACAAGGGAAAGGTTTAGTCTCGAATAAATGCTGTCCAGAGTGGTGGAAGTGGAGGAGTTAACCTGAACTGAAAGGCGGGAAGCAAGTTTCTTGAAGGTGTCAGAGGCAAGTTGGCCCCATGCCCCGAATGAATCGACAACAAGCGGTATGCAGCTCCAGCCTAGTTCTGCACAAATCCCAGAATTTGCTAGTATCTTTCGCTGTTCTGTGGCAAAAGCTGCAGTGCCTGCTGTGTGTCCCGCTTCGGAAACTATGTCAGGTTTTAGCGGAGACGACACAGATAGGTCGAACGCAGCAGGTTTGCCATTGAAGCCCCAGTTGTTAACTAGAATGTCTGCTGGTCTAGATTGTTTCTGGTCATGACCAAGACCACTGCCAGCTTCCAGCTTAGGGTTGTATAAGGCTTTCTTGAAGAGGTGATACAAGGTATCGCGAAGGTTGTTATGACGCGCAATGACATCACTACCTCTCTTGCATGTTAGAGCGTGGTGAGCCTCAAGGGCTTTGGTAGGGCAAAGGGCACACACAGAGCCGGGCTCACATAACTGAATACCAAGCCACCATTTGATGGCAAACTGACATTCGGATGGTGTTAAATGCAAGCCTAAGGCCGGTGATGGGGCGACACGCAACCAAGAGCTAGCATGTGGGGATGAGACAGAAAGAAGTCGGGCTCGGTCAGCCAGGGAGCTGCTTTGCAAGAGGGATTGAAACTGTTTGTCTTCAAGATTCTGTGACAAAACATGTCGATTGGTGTGGATGGAGTCAAAGGTTGATGAAAGAGCTTCATTGGGAGAAACAAGGGCATTATAAATATTGATGGCCTCGAGGAGGTATGGTGAATTGATGTGGTCAGGGAAGGAGGTACTAATAGAGCTGATGTATGCAGCAGAGCAATGGAGGAAAACAGATCGAAGGCCCATACCGCCATGGGATAAGCTCAGCGTGGCTTGCTTCCAGGCTGGGCAGTTAGGTGACAAGTCAATAGCAGTGCACTCCATGAAGCAGGCTCTGACACTATCATCAAATGTAGCGAGAGCGGATTGAATCAAATTTGGAGGTGTGGTACGTGCAATGTGCGTGACCTTGCAGAAGGCAGCACACTGGCGAAGGAGAGTTAGGGCAATCTGGGGATCCTCTAGTTTCTGCAGTTGTTGGTGCAAGATATTAGAAGCCCTGATGGCTGATGATGCAAAGTCTTCACAAAAGCTTTTGTTTCCAATTGGTGACCCAAGAATGACAAAATTCGGAACATTTGAGCGTGTAGTGATAGCATCATGAAAGTCAGGTAGGGGTTTTTTGCAAAAAAGTTCACATTTGCTGAAGTTAGGAAATAGGCCAAGGGGGGGCCCCTGATTATTCAAGATAGATAGGGCCTGATCAATGCTAGTCTTGGACCCAGCCAGAGCACCATCGTCCAAGTACCATTTGTTGAAAGATAGGGACTCACAGGCATTTTCGATTTCAATGATGACAGGGTGAATAACGAGAGAAAATAGAAGGGAGCCAAGTGGATCACCTTGCTGCACACCTGAGGTAGATGACAGACTGCCCAGTGGATGCCAAAGATTGGTGGGATGGCTGTAGCACCATGACACCCATGGGAGGAGCTCAGGGAAATGGGAGTGGCATTGATCGAGTACATCTTGTCTTGAGACATTGTTAAAGGCATTGTGGAGATCTACCTTTAGGACTACAAAGTCGTCATCTTCCCAATGACGGTCAACACATGCTCGTAATGAGTGGACCATGGTCTCGGCTCCACCTGGGCAAGCTACTCCGAGTTGGTGTGGACTGAAGTAATCAGCAGCCTTGCATTTAACCATGGCGCATAAACATCTGCTGGTTAATCGACGTAGCACCTCACCTATGGCAATAGGTCTAACGTCACAGTCAGGAGCCTTGGATTTATTGATGGCTATCAGGGAACCTCCAATAGCAATATTAATATTAACTATCAGGATATGCTCTGCGCTGCATGACGTCTTGCATCCGGGTTAACAAAAGGGGGCAGATCCTTTCAGCCAAGGAATGAAGGGTTGGGTGTTCGCACTAGCCGTCCTTTGGACGTGCGTGCTACTGCGGGCCATCAACGGTACGTACCTGTTAACACGTACTATGTTTAGCTTAAGTTCATCTTGGGACGCCTATCCCTGGACAGCTGTCCCGCTCACAGATCAGATTTTGCACTATGAATCGCTTAGTTACGACGCAGTCGGAGTTCATCAACAACACGACAGGATACGGAGGAACGTCGGAACGGAGAAGGAAGTGCAGTTCTCTTTCAATGCGTTTGGAAGGTAAGGGGCGTGTGCTTAGACGATAAAGGTGCCGAACCCGTTGCCATGGCCCGGGAGGGACACACGATTACCTTTCTCTCTGTGCCGAGATCTTACCGCCTTTTACCTTAGGGACTTTGGCCTAAGCTTGTGGCATAACCGCGACGTCTTCGCTCCGGGCGTGGTCTTCGAACATGTGACGAGTGAAGGCCCGCAGGCCATTCCGTACGACATGGGCACCTTCTATAGGGGGCAAGTCCGAGGTACGTACGTAGATGTACGTGTTACGTGTATGTATGCTCGTGTTGCGTGTGTGGTAGCGAGTGCTGTACGCGTCATATGCAAATCACGTGTGGGAGTGGTGTGCTTGGAGGTAACTAAGTTTTGTCCATCAAGCAACTGCCTTCTTTGGGTGCCTTTAAGACTCTTGTTTAATGACCCAGGTATACTTTGTAAACCCTACTGGTGACCCCGGCCCCATGTAAAATTTAATTCTTTTCACCCTACTGGTGACCCCATGTATAATTTAACCCTTTTCACCCTACAGGTGACCCCATGTCCACTCTGAGTGGTCATATCATCAATGGTGTGTTTGACGGTGTGATAAGGACTGGGGATGAGGTGTATTATGTGGAGCTTGCCAAGAAATTCAAGAGGGACACTTCGGGATACCATTCAGTAATCTACCGCCTCAAAGATGTCCTCCTCAACACAACAGAGTCTTCATGCGGTCTGAAGGACAACATTTATGAGCAGATGAAGAAAGTACAGGCCTCTGCAAAGCCCTTGAAAGCAGAGGTGCCCAGACCCAAAGCAACAGACACTCTCTCTGATATGTTCTCCTCCAGGAGGGGCCGCAGCACATCGGGGACAGTGGGCGGAGGGAAGTATTGCCAGATGTTGGTGGCGGCTGACGACCTTTTTGTCCAGAGCGTTGGCGGTGGCAACACAGTAAACACAGTGAACGAGATAGCCTCCATCTTCGCTGATGTTCAGACCATATACTCCAACACCGACTTCTTAAAGACAGGACAGGCAAGTGGTATTGTACCCACGATAGTGAAGATTCAGATCATATCTCCAACGGACCCTACCTACTCGGGGCTAAGCAACACTGGGCTTGCAGTCACTGACTTCCTCAACCTGTGGTCTACATACAACCATGACAGCTACTGTCTTGCCATGCTGCTCACGTATCGCACCTTTTCGGGCGGAGTTCTAGGTCTTGCATGGGTGGCTGCCCCCCCGGGGGGGAATGCTGGGGGGATATGCCAGACGTCTGTGACCCTGTCGACAGGGGTGATGAGCCTCAACACGGCAATAGTCACCTTCCAGAACTATGGGGCCAGAGTGGCACGTGCAGTGTCCATTATAACTGTCACACATGAGATAGGACACAACTTTGGATCCCCGGTAAGTGTGTTTTAGAGACAGTTAGTAAAGGTTAGTGAAGGTTAGTAATTATATACATAAAACTTTGCTTCAGAACAGCAGTAGGCATGTATTACATATGTTTGTATCTGCCTATTCCAAACAATGCACACCTCAAGGATACTGTATTTAAAACCTGGCCCCACTCACATGACCTGCAGTGACCAGACTGACCATTGAATTAGCTTACCAAGGGAATAACTCCTTACATGATATAATTCCCATGATATCAAATTTATGCTATGTGTCTTAAGGTATAGTAAGGTATGCCAAGGTATACTAAGGTATAGTAAGGTATACTAAGGTATAGTAAGGTATACTAAGGTATAGTAAGGTATACTAAGGTATGCCAAGGTATAGTAAGGTATGCCAAGGTATACCATAGTATTGTGCACTGGGGAATGTGTATCTTAAAATACTTATGTCACACACACCACACACCACACACCACACACATGCACACCACACACGTGCACACACCACACACCCACATCTGCACACACCAGCATGATACAGTGGCTCCTTGCATCCCAGGCAGCAGTGGAGGAGGCAACTACATTATGTACTTCCAGGCCACTGATGGCTCCCAGACCAACAACAATAAGTTCTCAACATGCAGCATCACTTCCATCAACTCTGTCATTACCACTAAGAGCTCATGCTTCTCACGTGAGTTTGTGTCATGTGACAATTGACAGCTGCTAATGAATTATCACGTGACGCCCCGCCCTCATGCCCCGCCCCTCATGTACAGCTAAATATTCCACAGTGCAATATCAGTATACCTGCCCCGCCCCCTCAGTATACGTGCCCCGCCCCTACATTGCACAATGTTTATATAGCCAAGACAATGAACATGCACACAAATATCTACACATGGGCCCCTCCCCCTTACCATTATACTTGCCCCTCCCCATTATACTGGCCCCTCCCCCTTACCATTATACTGGCCCCTCCCCCTTACCATTACACTTGCCCCTCCCCCTTACCATTACACTTGCCCCTCCCCCTTACCATTATACTTGCTCCTCCCCCTCCCCATTATACTTGCCCCTCCCCCTTACCATTATACTTGCCCCTCCCCCTTACCATTATACTTGCCCCTCCCCTATGTAGTGTCTGGCTCATTCTGTGGTAATGGTATCAAGGAGGCCGGGGAAGATTGTGACTGTGGCACTGTGCAGGACTGCAGCAGTCCCTCCTCCACTTATGACCCCTGCTGCAACACATCACAGACATGCAAATACAAGACAGGAGCAAATTGCAGGTGTGCATTAACCAGAGTGCAGTCACCATGGCAACATGCTCTTACCCCTCCAGTGTTGTAGACCCTTGCTGCTCTGCGAGCACCTGCACAGTCATAAAGAACAATCAGACGGTGTGCTTTAATAAGACCGACTGTGCGGCCACCAGCATGTGTAATGGTGTCGACAGAACATGTCCCACCTCCACCTTCAGTCCCGATGGCACCCTGTGTAACAGCAACACGAGCACATGTGTGGGAGGGGTGTGCAGTGGTACCCAGTGTGCTGCCAAGGGGCTGCCTGACTGCCAGTGTACAGACACCAGCTACCAGTGCCACCTCTGCTGTATGTACCCAGCCACTGGTGGGACCTGCCAGTCCACCTTTGTCTTGCAACAAGTGAGGAATTTGTGTGGGGGGGGGGGGAGGGGGTGGTGGTACATTAAGCTTCCATCTTTCCATAAACTGCAGAAAAATTATCTACCCAATGGAATACCCTTCAAGGGTGAGAACTTGGCAACGGGGAAGTCATGTGACAACAATCAGGGCTACTGTTCCAGTGATAGCCCTCCTGTGTAAGCCACATGGTGGTCACATGATGGTCACATGATGATCACATGGTGATCACATGCTGATCACACAGTGGTCACATGATGATCACACAGTGGTCACATGATGATCACATGACTGTCTTGTCTCCATCTTCAGTTGCAAAGTGGTGAACAACGAGAATGTACTCAAGGGTCTCCTCGACATCTTCAATCCCGCCAACCTCAACAACATCTTGATATGGCTCACCACGTACTGGTGGGTCCCGGTCATCGTGGTGGTAGCTTTCCTGGTGCTCATGGCTCTGCTGCGCTGTACCTATCGCCGCAAGGCTGTCAAGAGAGCCATTAGCCGCGTCAGCAACTCTGTGCGCAGACGACCTGCAGGCAGGGACGAGGCTGACCAAGCTGGGGGGAGGCGTAGGGCACAACCTAGTACGTGGTAGACAGTGCTCTTATTTTAACCTTTGCTAACCATTATTCTTATTATTGCTCACCATTATTCTTATTATTGCTCACCTTTTCAGATGTCAAAGTGAAGAGGCTGACGTGCTTCTTCCCCAGTGCTGACCTGGAGACCATTGAAGCTGTCCTTCACAGCTGTGGGAACAGTGAGGACACAGCAGTGCAACGTCTGCTGAGCGTGGGGTACCCCCTCAAGAAGATCCCCATACCTTCAGCCTAGGTGATATGTGCAAACAAGCAAACATGTATGTGTTGTGTATGCAGTCAAAGCTGTTGATATGTGTTGACATTAATGAATGTTTTTTATTGTTAACTATGTTTGAATAAATTGAGTTATTTTGTGGTACACATTCTGTGCCCTGATAATGCTACATCACTCTGGTCGCTATGGTGACAATATTACCATCTTTGGATGCACATTGCCTAAGGATCAGCAAAGCCACAAATGTGCCTGGTTGGAAGCTGGTGGCCTGGGGACTGGTGGCCTGCCTGTACATGTATAGGCAGTAGGAATTAGAAGGATGTTTGTACACTGAAGCTTGTGCGGCTTCTTGATCCACCATCGGATATGACATGGCTGAGAGGTACCATGGCCTGGGCACCAGAGCATCGTGTGGCTGGGATGCAATCATGACCACTTGCAATCTGATATAGTCAGCAATGGAGCCATCTGCTGGCTGCTGGCAGTGGGATGACTATTACTGTACTACGTACATGTACTTTGATGCTACACACATAACCATTACATAATGTATCCACACCACTTGTGGCTGACCTTGTCACCTCACTACACAGCCAGCCCATTACATCATCGAATTACCCAGATCACCACCAGAATGATGAAGGATCTTACCTTAGCATCATCACCCATAGTTGTGCCAACAGTTAGGGCACAATACACACCCTCTCAAGAAGATCCAGTTCAGCACAAATGATATGTGTACCTTATTACAAGCAAACATTTACCATGTGTTGTGTGGGCAGTCTGATATGTGACATCACTACACAGCACTGTGTTAAGATAAAGATAAGTGTGTGGGGGTGTGTCCTGTGCTCTAGTGAGGTCGCTTCACTCTGGTCACTATGGTGACAAGGACGTCTTCTGGGACATCTTCGAATGCACACTGACGATGTTGGACCATCTTTGTGTTCTGATTGGCTCTTTCATGAAGCCTTATAAGGACACAGGGGGGCGGAGTTGTCCCGGGAGGAGTGCACCCTTGTGCTTGCACAGCAGGAGGCTTGGGGGTCTTGGGGAAACCCCTCTTCTTCTTCATCACCAAGCCACAACTCCTGTGCTTGGTTATTTGTTTACAGGCTGTTGGCCTGGGGACTGGTGGCCTTGGAGTATACCGATACTGCCTCTGTACGGCTTTCTTCACAGTGGAGTGGGAGGGGCTGGGTTGGGAGTGGGAGGGGCTGGGTTGGGAGTGGGAGGGGTTGGATTGTATACTGGTATTTGCATCAAATCCAATCTCCTAGGGAGGAGAGAGTGTGTGTGTTTGTGCGTGTGTGCTTAGCTAGTACATCACATGGCACTACATGTACCATCAAATACTTGTATCTATTCTAATAACCAGGCATTAACCGCTCCCACCCCCAGGTTTACACGTACCATGTAACAATCAGGCTAGTTTGCTACATTTAGTAAAACTGCAAGGCATTGAACCAAACATGGTGGTACATCCCTGATATAGTCATATCAACTTGACATACTTTTGTTTGATTTGGGCAGTTCGTGATTTGATTCTTTGATTTGATTCTATGATACATGCAGTTTTTATTATTTTTTTGATGCTGATTTTACCAACAAACTAACTTTATAAAGCCATTATCCCAGATACCCTGCACCTTTAGTTGCTGATTTGATTGTACTCACGTCGAAGTCCATTAACCTCTCCATTGTTGATCCAGTACTGATGTCCCTTGATGGTCCAGTACTGGTGGTCGCCCTTACTTTCACAGGTGTACTGGTGAGGGGGAGTGGCTTTGGAATGGGCGTGGCAGACATCTTGAGGCAGTCATAGTATGAATGATAAGTAGTCTTTGACAAATGAAAACTCACCACAGGAGTGCTAGGTGTGATGAGTGGAGTGCTGGTGAGGGGAAGCCCATCCCCTCGCTGTGATGGTGAGAGTGGAGATAGTGATAATATAGGTGTCTGGTGATGAAGAGGGTGGAGAGGGGTTAAATATAATATTAAAGTTATTTAGTACTTCCTGACAGCAGGCATACCAGATGTAATGACCTGAAGTGGTCATTCAGGCTTGTGTCTGCACTCTGCCTCATGCAGTCAGTAGGGTGTGAAGTGGTGGGTGGTGATGGTGGTGTGTTCAAGGTACCAAGTTTGCTGCACAAAGGAGTGATCTTAGCTGGTTTCCTTGACAAAGAAAGCTTTTTCTTCCATTGTCCACTAGTAGAAAGAGCTGCTTCCATGGCAACTGTTCCATTGGCTCCTCCTACATCCTTGGCAACTGTTTTGTTGGCTCTTCCAGTGTTAACAATTATTTTATTATTGGTTCCTCCTAGTTCCTCGGCAGTTGTTTTGTTGGCTCCTCCTACTTCCTCCTTGGCTCCTCCTACTTCCTCCTTGGCTCCTCCTACTTCCTCCTTGGATCCTGCTTTCCCGTTCGTTTGAAATGCTCTCCCCGAGGCATATAGGCCCCCAATAGATTCATCTATGGAATCTTGAAGTAAAATTGTTTCTTTGCAGTCATTAAGTATGACATCATCACTCCCTCTGGCTCGCACAACCTCAATGCTGGAATCACTGGTCAATGTACGACTTAAAGATGATTGGTCGTTCTGGTCACATGCCATATTTGGAATGGCTTCAGTAATCTGCCCACTGTTCAACTGCTCCTTGCACACATCACCTCCACCCACACCTCCATCTTTCAACTCCTCACAAGTCACAACAATCTTCACCTCCTCCCCAGGCACACCACCTTCCACCTCCTCCCCAGGCACACCACCTTCCACCTCCTCTCCAGGCACGCCGGCACTCCCTTTAGCGGCTAGGTATGTACAGCTCTTGGATAAGATGGCCAGGTAGATGTCTTCCTTATGTCCCTCTGCAGTGTCCCTCCCTTGAGGTAGAAGTGATGTATTCAATACACATCCCTCTAAGTTCCCTCCATGAGGTGATGTTGGCACAATAGTTGACATCTATGACGTAACAATGTTCCATGAACACTATGCAATTTCCCTCCTCCCCACACACAGGACCCTCCCCTCCCTCCTCCCCATATCCAGGACCCTCCCCTCCCTCCTCCCATATACAGGACCCTCCCCTCCCTCCTCCCCACACACAGGACCCTCCCCTCAGGACCCTCCCCTCCCTCCCTCCTCCCCACATCCAGGACCCTCCCCTCCCTCCTCCCCACACACAGGACCCTCCCCTCCCTCCTCCCCACACACAGGACCCTCCCCTCCCTCCTCCCATATACAGGACCCTCCCCTCCCTCCTCCCCACACACAGGACCCTACCCTCCCTCCTCCCCACATCCAGGACCCTCCCCTCCCTCCTCTCCATATACAGGACCCTTCCCTCCCTCCTCCCCACACACAGGACCCCTCCACCCTCCTCCCCATGCTCCCACTTACCCCTACAGAATGGCTGCTGGAGTTCTCCATCCCTCCACAAGCAAGGTGTTCCAAGAAGTACCTAACCCTGCTGACATCAATCTTCTTAGCTTTGGACTGGGGAGGAGGTCATGGTATGGTGTTACGGTAAGAAGATGACCAACCTGGGCTTCAAGGGTGTGTAATATGGCTGGAGTCACGATGGCTGGAGTCATTGTGTCTTGAGCACACTTCAGTGAACTGGAGCAAGTTAATTCCATTGACACACACTCATGCTGCCCTGAGCTCTGAGCTATATGGTAAGGAGGAGGGGGAGGTAATGGTGTCTTATCCGTGCTGTGCAGAACGTTTGCGGCGTTGGCCGACGCCCCCATTGGAGTGGGCACGACCTTTAGGATGCTAGACGAGTGTCCCTCCAATGCTGCATTCGGAATGGACTTGTTCGGGGGCACAACTGTTGCCACAGGCAACAACTGGCTGCCTACGTCATGGTTTTGTGTATGCTTCCGAACTAAGTCCTCGAAAATGTCTTGTTCAGTTGGTCTGGACGTATTTCGCGCAGAAGGAGTTACAATGGAGAATTTCCTTGCAACTCTCCTAGGCTTGGGCCTCCAGTGCACCTCTCGCTTGCGCTTGGGTGCAAGGAACGTTTTCTTTCCTTCCGGGCTGGAGCTACAACACGAAGCACCACACTTGTTTAGCGCTACACGACCCGCACAGCTCCACCCACACCTCAGTACCTGCTTTCGTTGCACGACATTCGGTTCGGCGCTAGGAGAGCAAACCATGCGTACCATCTGTACGTTACGCGCCATAGGGCGGCTGCGCATTACGCGCCACAGGCGGCGCGCGAAATTGTGCAAGTTGCGCTAATAACATGTAAGTGTAGCCATTAAATTGTTTCTGCTCGATTAGACGAATGTGACGTAGCGGAAAGACTTTTATGTGTTAGCACATTATCTTCTCCTTAAGATATAACGTGGGAGACCGTGGTAACGAATGGTTGCCGTACTGGAGTTAGCCAAGCGATGAGTGGGAGTTCGTGATTATATATATTACATACAGGCCGTCGATGCGGTTTGAAGTATCTTTTAACTGGCAGCAGCATCAGCCATGGGCACCACCGCTAAAGAAGTAGTGGTTGCGGCAACGTTCAAAGTCCTTGTCCTTGGGGAGAGTTCTGTCGGAAAGACCAGTGTCATCTCTAGGTACGCTACAGGCGGCATGCCTGTGCGGTTGATGGCTACCATTGGTACGGTCCTTCACTTACTTAACGACGTACAGTATTGCTTAAAAACTTACAAATCTCTTCTCAGGAATGGATTATAATGATGTCGTGGTACCCGCTGGCGGGACTAAGGTTAAATTGCGAGTGTGGTACGTTACAAGCGTTAATATACTATATTAGGTCACCCCGCCACCACCCCGCCACCACTGGCCATTCGCAGGGACACCGCAGGACAAGAGAAGTTCCACACCTTCACCACGCAGTTTTTTCGTGGTACCCAGGTCCGTATACGTGTGTGAGATAGCTGGGAGCGCATACCAGCAATTAAGCTCATAATGGCATGACCTTAACAGGGCATCCTTCTGGTGTATGATGTGACCAACGTGGGAACATTCCATACTCTCAAAAGGTGGATTAGCACGATATATGAGGTTAGCTGCAGTATGCCAAAAACGCAGACACGAGGATGGGCAGAAAGGGAAGGGAGCCATTTCCAGACACATGTACCATGTAGTAGTAGTGATGTACCATGTAGTAGTAGTGATGACATCCTATAATTCATCATCATTATGTGGCTTTGTCTAGCCCCCCCCCCCCCCCCTTGGTGAAGTGAAGGGTGACCTTCACCCTTACACCCCTCCCCTCCAAACATTTGGTAACATGTATACATGTACCCCCTTGACTACATTATTTCGCTCAGTTTATCTAATGCTGTATGTGTTGTGTGTGTGTGTGTCAGTCTGGCTTAGAGAAGGCCAACACTGTTATGCTTGGCAACAAGGCAGACCTAGAAGACCAAAGGCAGGTACCCCGTCACATGGCTGAGGAGGTTAGTGAGGAGTGTGGAGGAGGGGATGTGGGGAGGAGGGGATGTGTGGAGGAGGGGATGTGTGAAGGAGGGATGTGTGAAGGAGGGATGTGTGGTGAAGGGGATGTGTGGAGGAGGGGATGTGTGAAGGAGGGATGTGTGAAGGAGGGATGTGTGAAGGAGGGGATGTGTGGTGAAGGGGATGTGTGGAGGAGGGGATGTGGGGAGGAGGGGATGTGGGGAGGAGGGGATGTGGGGAGGAGGGGATGTGGGGAGGGATGTGTGGTGAAGGGGATGTGGGGAGGAGGGATGTGTGGAGGAGGGGATGTGGAGAGGAGGGGATGTGTGAAGGAGGGGATGTGGGGAGGAGGGGATGTGTGGAGGAGGGGATGTGGGGAGGCAGATATAGGTATGGTGCCTCATGATATTCATTTAATCCCTTTGCAGCTAGCACAAGAATATGGATTCGATTATCTTGAAACCAGCTGTGTATCTGGATTAAACATAAAAGAGGTATTGGCCCTCTCCCCTCCCCCCCCCCTACATGCCCCTCCCCCTCCCCCTCCCCCCCCCCTACATGCCCCTCCCACTTAACACACCATATCTCTTAGGCATTCAGAAGGCTTGCAGACAAGCTGGTGATCCAGTATGAAATATTCCTACCAGGACAGCTGGTAAACAAACCATCATCTTATTACCATCACATTACAATTACATCATGAGCACATTACATCATAAGAGGTTTATCCCATATTTTCAAGCCTAAGTACCCAAGTAGGCGGGGCCTGTAGTATATTAAAATCCTCACCTCCATGATTAATATTAATAACTCCAAAATAGCTAGACTCTGAAAGCACCAGTGGAGGCACATTACGTCGTGAATCATCCATCAAGCTGCACCAGGAGGGCACCACCAAGCCACAGGGTGGTGTGGGCTGCTGTGCTAAAAGATAAGTCATCAATGACTCTGAAGCTATGTCAAACACCCTATACACACTCTGTATCATTTGTTGTGTTCTAAACATGTTACATAACTATATGCTATTAGGCTGATGATGAACATGTATGACACACATGTTCATCAGTGCCGACACACAACAGTTACACATGTTCATCAGTGCCGACACACAACAGTTACACAGTCGACTTGTTGTTTGGCTCCTGTTGGGCAAAGCCCTTTGAAGTTGCTATTAGCAACACGTTCTCAAGCGAAGTGTTCTTGTCTACAAAGTATACCAGCTTAGCGTCCAGCCCAGCCCTCCTGAGGGCCCACACACGAGCGGCATCAATGATCCTCTTGCATTTGAGCCCAATGTCTTCCTTTGGGTGTGGTATGTAGTGGGTGTGGCAGTTCTGGGCCACGCCCTCTGCACTGTGGTCCCACTCCACCCCCTCAGCCCTCACTCCACACACAGCCCAGCTGCTCATGTGACTCATGAGGTGGAAGTCAACAGGGCTGAACCCCAGCTGCTCCAACATCTCCCTCCCCAGGAGGCTGGCCCAGGTACAGCGATGGTGGCAGCACACTGCCATGACGATGGCCTCCAGCCTCGCTGGGTGTTGGCAAAGACGTTTGCTCTCAGGCAAGTCTTCACCTGAAGCCATACCAGCACCAGCGCCAGCACCAGCACGCAGTGTCTCTAACAAGCACCTTAGGCTGAAGTCTGGGGAGGAGAGGGAAAGACATGACATCATTAACCCTGTGACCAAATCCCCTTTTAACACAACTTGTTCTTGTAAGTAATATAAGGCTTTACACCTTGACCATATAAGGCCTTACTCATCATACACAATCCCTTCCACACACCACATTGCAGGTCCCAACACACACACACACACACACACACACACACACACACACACACACACACACACACACACACACACACCATGTTCTCAACATTTACAAACATTTTTCCAATGTGGGAAAGCTTCTATTGTTGTGTCCATTGTCATGGTTACAATTACAACTTTAGTTGTTATCTAAAGAAGTTTGGCAATGATGCTTCCAATCGTCATGGCAATGAGAATGCCATGTCTGTGCTGTATGCAGTGTAGTGTGTGATGGTGAGACCATCCCCGCCCCCACCCCACCTTCTGTCCAGGTCTCATTTTAATTAAGTGACTAATTGCCAAGGGACATCCATTTTGCACACAGGCCAGGGAACCCAGGTCCCCCTGAAGCAATACTTGATGACAACATGTTGTAATATAGGCCACCGTATATCGCTGCATACACAGGCTGTGAGGCTGTACTGGTATAGTATTGGTACCGAAAACTATTGTTCAAACATTCCTGCACCCTCCAATGTGCCCCCTGACCTCCCAATGTGCCCCCCTGACCTCCCAATGTCCCCCCTGACTTCCCAATGTGCCCCCTGACTTCCCAATGTGCCCCCTGACCTCCCAATGTGCCCACTGACCTCCCAATGTCCGCCCTGACCCCCCAATGTGCCCCCTGACCTCCCAATGTCTGCCCTGACCTCCCAATGTGCCCCCCTGACCTCCCAATGTGCCCCCTGACCTCCCAATGTGCCCCCTGACCTCCCAATGTCCGCCCTCAATGTGCCCCCTGACCTGTGGCTGCTCCACACAGATGTTTGGCAATACCAACAGTCCTGTCATACAGTCCTTCACTAAGACACTGAAGTTTACCTAAAGGACAGAGACAGTAGATGGGAAGCATTAGCACAGCACACAGCACACACAGTGTATAGCGCACATAGCAGAGTGCACATAGCACACAGCACACACATACAGCACACACATATCACACAGCACACACACAGCACACACATAGCACACACACAGCACACATACACCACACATACTCAGGTCTAGATGTTCAATGTCAATCAGTAAGCGCTGAAACGATGCACACTCCCTCATCTTCTTGTGATGGTTTTCAGCCTGTTAGAGGACACACACACACATACACACACACATAGGTCAGTACATACTAACCACCGAAACACAGTTCTCAAATAGAGCCCACCTTTCTTCTGCACGATGCCCTGTCCACCAGCACACAGTGGCAGCCATCTGATACAGCCATGGTCCTCTGCACCACATCAGATAGCTTCCCTGTACAGGAGGCCACACCCACCTTATCAGGGAGGCCACACCCACTACATCAGGGAGTACCTTTGCCTGCTCCAAACTCGATAAAGCACGTCCTGGGGACCAGCACTCCCAGACTTTGGAGATGACCCAGCATGGAAGCCTGCACAGAGATGGAAGTATACAAGACATGGACAGGAGTATACAAGAGTGCTACAACAGTGGGTAGGAGTATACAAGAGTGCTACAACAGAGTGCAGGAGTATACAAGAGTGCTACAACAGTGGGCAGGAGTATACAAGAGTGCTACAACAGAGTGCAGGAGTATACAAGAGTGCTACAACAGTGGGCAGGAGTATACAAGAGTGCTACAACAGTGGGCAGGAGTATACAAGAGTGCTACAACAGTGGGCAGGAGTATACAAGAGTGCTACAACAGTGGGCAGGAGTATACAAGAGTGCTACAACAGTGGGCAGGAGTATACAAGAGTGCTACAACAGTGGGCAGGAGTATACAAGAGTGCTATAACAGATATACAAGAGTGCTACAACAGTGGGCAGGAGTATACAAGAGTGCTACAACAGTGGGCAGGAGTATACAAGAGTGGGCAGGAGTATAGACCTGCTGCTTCAAGTGTTTCAGAGCAGATGCCCCATTCTTTGGGTCCTCCATAGGCCCTAGCAACACTGGGTGATCGCGAATGTCCTGCTCAATCTTGACCGCATGCTCTGTTGCGAGGTCAGGTGATGATACATTGCCATGGCAACAGGACCAAGGCTCACCTCTGTATGCTGCTTCCACCTTGGAGATAAGCGTCTCAATAACGGCAGGTGAGAATGTGGAGAGAGGAGCCTGGGGAGGAGGGACATACAGCTAGGCCAAATGGTGGCACAGAGGAGCGAGGTACCATCTCTTCAGGGGAGCAAATGTGGCTGAGCAGACCTGAGTTAGCATTCTTTGTGTAACAATCCTGCAATGTAAAGGGGACAAGTGGTGTATAGCAGCTCCTCCCCAGGCCACACATCTAGGCACACACTCTTCCCCAGACCACACCCCTAGGCAACACACTTCTTGCAGATTACATCCCTAGGTAACACACTCCTTGCAGACCACACCCCTAGGTGCACACTCCTCCCCAGACCACACACCAGTATTGGCTTCTTTGCTGCGTTGCACTTCTTCAGATGCTTATGTAAGAGGTGGCGATACACAGTACTGCATCAGGAAGGGAAGGGCAGCAGTGTGAGCAGTGAGTGATAAAGAGCTACTAACTGAGACGGGTCGAGTGGACAAGGCACCCGTTCCCTTTCCATCTCTCTGTCGTCACGTGTCACCACAACCTTTGGAGGAAATATAGGGATACGTGCATCCATTAACTAGCTCGTTCTCACGAATCGTTAATTGCATCACTCGTAAACGGCGCTGTGTTGTGGTGCACGTGCCGTGCATGTGGAGGTATTACTACAGCTAGCTGTCTTGTAGCATATAACCACCTGCCTTTGTTGCGTCGCCTCCAGCTAGCATGTGCTCGCCGCAGTACACGCTGCCTCTGGCCGCTATCATTCGACAGTTTCTACCGCGCTTCGTTACGAAAAAGGCGCACTTCCTTGTCTCATCCGCTGCAGCCATTGTAGCGATTACAGACCTTGCTAATTAGTGGGCAATCCCGTAGCAAAATTACGTACTAGTACCTCGTGGTTTTATGAGGGATAATGGCCACCACAAAGAAGGCACAGGAACCAAATATCCCGCGACTTTTCACACAGCTGAACAACGAGGGAGAGGATGGTGATTATGATAAGGCACTCGAAACTGCAGATAAAATACTCGGCATAGTTCCAGATGACCCCGATGCACTGTACTGCAAGGTTGTGTGTCTGATACAGTTGTCCAGGTTTGAAGAGGCCATTAAAAAAATAGACGAAATCAAGAAGAAAGAAGGAGAACCCCAGTTCCTATTCGAGAAGGCATACTGCCTTTACCGAACTGAGAGGTGCGCTGAATCTTTACAATATCTGGACAAAATGGCGGCCGGAGACCAACGTTCGTGGGATTTGAAAGCCCAAGTCCTTTATCGTCTGGAGCGGTTCGACGAGGCTTCAAGCGCGTACGAGGCAGCTCTGAAGCAGAGTGCTGACAGCTTTGGGAACGAGAGGGAGGCTAACTACGTAGCTGCCCTGGCCATGAGCGACCGCACTTCTCTCCTGGCGCAGCAGGAATCTCTCCACGCCGACACCATGGAGCAGTGCTTCAACAGGGCCTGTTGCTACCTAGCAGCTGGTATGTCTGGCGATGCTCTGAAGATGATAGACTTGGCAGAGGACCTGTGTAGGAAGGCGGAGGAGGACAGGGCCGAGGACGAGCTGGAGGACGAGCTAGCCGTGATTCGCGTGCTGCGCGGCTACGCCCTTCAGATGAAGGGATCCACGCAGCAAGCCATGGATATGTACAATTTGGTCTTGAAGCAGAAGCCAAGTGATGTCTCCCTGTCAGTCATAGCTGCCAACAACATCATTGCTTTGAACAAAGATAAGGACATATTTGACTCCAAGAAGAGGCTGAAAGTGTTGACTGGGGAGGCTAGCTACAAGAAGCTCAACAGTCAGCAGAAGTCAGCAGTCCTACTGAACCGTTGTCTCTTTGCGCTGCAGACAAATCAACTGGAGCATTGCCAGGAGCTGGTGGGAGAGCTGAAAAAGAAGCATCCTAACAGTCCCCAGGCCATCCTCAGTGAGGTGGCCCTCCTGAATAGGGAGAGGAAGACCCCCGAAGCAGTGGCTGTGCTGGAGGAGCACGTGAGGGGCTGCCCCAACACCTCCCTCCTCATCTACGCCACTCTAGCTCAGCTGTATTTGGCGCAGCACAACACCTCCATGGCCTGTGAGGTGCTCATGCGATGCCCTGGGAGGTCCAGCCATGTGGGTGTGGTATCCGTCCTCGTGGGAATGCTGATGTCCCTCGGCAAGGTTGAGGCAGCAGAGCAGGTATTTGACGAGGCAGTGGCTTGGTGGGGTAGGCCGCCCCAGAGCAAGGAGGCAATGCGCGTGTCCAGAGTCCTGATGCTGGAGAGCGCAAAGTTCAAACTGCAGCACAACAGTCCCCAGGCCGCTGTCCTCCTGCTTGAGAAGGTGCTGTCCTTCAACCCGGCGGACATGATGGTCCTGGCTCTGCTCATCTCTGCATACTCGCAGTTCAGCCCCCAGAGGGCAGAGGACACGAGTAAGCAGCTGCCCAGGTATGGAGGGGGACCTGTGGACATAGCTGCCCTGGAGAAGATGCCTGGCTTCAGGCTGCAGAGGAAGGTAGTGCAGCAGAAGACGGAGGTGAAGGTACAGGAGGGGGAGAGGAAGAAGAAGGAAAGAAGGAAGAGGAAGAGGAAACCATGTCAGCTGAAGCAATATGACGCCTCAGTTCCCCTCGACCTTGAAAGATGGCTACCTCTGAGGGAACGCTCCTACTACAGGAGGGGGAGGAAGAAGGGCTTCACGGGCATAGGTAGGGGCACCCAGGGGTCTTCAGCTGCCACAGCCGCCATCACTGCACAACTCGATGCTTCCAAACCGAAACTGAATGCAGCAGATGTCCACAGTGTTGTGAAGGGTAAAGGGGAGGGCTCGGGTAAGCCTGAGGACTCTCCCCAGGCCGCCCCTGCCAAGAAGAAGTTACCTCAGCAGCAGAAGAAGAAGAAGAAGACCAAGGGATGGTAGTGGACTGGGGACTGGTGTGTGACAGCTTTGTAAGAACTGCTCATTTCATATCATTCATTTTTAAGAAGTATACATACATGTACGAAAGCATCACATGATAAATGCTGACTGTATCACATGTTCACCACTGCAGTGGTCACATGATGTCTTGAGGGGGTGGGGCATCACCACTACATGTACATGACAACATACATGTACGTGTAGTCTACTGCACAATACAGTGTATGGCAGAGCTGTTTCTAAATGTGATGTTAACGACTTCCCTAGCCTGATGCTAACAAATGTCAAAATAGCAGCACAGAATTGAAAGTGAACACAACATGAAAATACCTCACTAAGTAAAACATTTCACATGACAACAAAAGCATCACACAAAAAAATACAACAGCTAAACAAAGTGTGTGTTCAGTACACTTTGTGACAATGGAACAGAATATGGTCTGTGACATCAAGGAGCAAAGGTTGTCCTACACATAGTCATATCCAGTCACTGCAGAGCAACACGCCATACCAAACCCCCTAGATTACATAACTGGATTGTCAAACAACAAGAAAAAAAAAAAAATTGAGGCAAAGAAATCAACAAAAAAAATAATCAAAAATTCCACCAAATTGAGTGATGATGTCATTGGTGATGTGATGGACACAGCTGCTCAGAGGAGCTTTAAAAAGAAGCTGTCAGTACACTAGGTTACCCGAGTTATGAGGATGGGGGCATTAGGAGCGCAACTGTTCTAGGCAAGAAGACTCGTGCTGCACTCGAGGTGTGCTCCCATTGGAACTTAGGCCAATATTGGCCAGCTGCATTTTTGCCTTGGCTTTCCTGAGGGTGGGGCTAAGGCTTCCAGTACTGTTCTTCCTCTTCATGGGAGGGTCACTCCTGCGAGGAATTTTCTCCCCGGGGGTGAGTGGTGGTGGTGGTGACGGAGTGTATGAGATTGGCTGATGGGTGGATGATGTAAAGGGCTGCCCTGCAGAGGTCTGGGGACTTGGTGACGGGAGGGACTGGTAAGGTGAGCTTGTGAAGGTTGCCGGGGAGATGGAACGGGGAGGAGGAGACAGGCAGGGGTCAAAGTCAAACTGCTGCGGCAGGCCCCCAGAGGACTCGCTCTTAGTGCCCCCCAGTAGGTACACCTTCTCCTCCTCTCTCTTCTTCAGGCAAGCTGCCTTGGGGTTAAGATTGCGATCTGTGAGGAGGGGGAAGGTACATTGATGACCTTACCCTAACCCCTAGGGTGATGACCTTACCCTAACCCCTAGGGTGATGACCTTACCCTAACCCCTAAGGTGATGACCTTACCCTAACCCCTAGGGTGATGACCTTACCCTAACCCCTAGGGTGATGACATTACCCTAACCCCTAGGGTGATGACCTTACCCTAACCCCTACGGCCTGGTGCTCACCTCTCACTTGGGTTTCAAGACTGCTGATGACGGCCACAGCTTGGTGGAGGATCATAAGCTTGGTCTGAGCCTTCTCAGTCTGGAGATAGTCATGGCAGATCTCCCCAAGCTCCTTGAATGCTTCATTGATGTCCCTTACTCTGATCCTGTGTATGGATAGATGCATTACTAACAGCCAATACTAACAGCTAATACTAATAACTAACACCAATAACAGCTAATACTAATAACTAACACCAATAACAGCTAATACTAATAATT